>KN834902.1:4663-14961 GCA_000827265.1 Collybiopsis luxurians FD-317 M1
TTTAGAATGTATTTTTCTGATGAGTAATCATGATTTATATGACCTTTAGAGGGGAAACTCGCACCTGTGAAGGAGAATCTCAGCATAAAGATGGGCTCCTTTTGTAATCTGTTACAATCCGGTGTCATCTATGAAACATCTCTTGAGATCCAAGGAAAAAAAAAATGTAGAAGCTCGAAGCCAGTTCCAATTCAATGATCTGACATTTGGAGGCTTGTGCATGGGAGCTATGAGTTGCTTTATTAGCAACTAGTCGAGCAAAAATAATACTCACTTCTGCAGGCCTATGGTTGCCTCACCATTAACTTTCAGAATTTTAAGCCAATGATTTTCATGTTGTATTGAAGTGCAACAGTGTTAGACACTGTTTCATTGTGAGCATCTTGGAGTGCATGGCACAGTGCACATATGAGACACGATGTATATATTGTGAGCCCCCCTTAAAAGGATCACAGCCAATTTTACCTTCTCTCCTTCTTTCCAATGATGGGCACGATTTTTCATAGCGTTGAAGCTAAAAATCAACAATTGCATTGCATGCTGAACATGTAAGATGACCTTCTACAGCATCCCCTCCATTGAGATATTGCTTGTAGAATATACTGATTTTGTTGTCAACATCCACAGCACCAACAGTAGACGAAGAGTTATAGCCCCCACAAATCTAGTATGGCAAGACAGCATTATCATTGACAGCCTTGAGCCTTGAGCCTTGATAATCAGGCAGAAAGTGTGAACTGGCCAGGGTGAGGATCGATGAGATGGCGGTCAAGGCACTGGGGCGCGAGCAGCACTCGAACTAATGAGAAAATTGCGAAAATGCTAGAAAATGGGCTTCCTGTCATTCAGCAATTCTGACAGAGCCGCAGACACAAAATGTACGCGAAAATCATTAATAAGAACCAGGTACAAAAAGCAGAGTTGCCCTAAGTTGCCAATGATATCGGAACCTAATCAAGCCATTGAATTTGTAACCTTGGTCTGCTATGAGCCATGGCTCACAGTAGGATCCAGCCAACAACTAGACAATTGAAAGCTAGGGGGGAGGCGGAGGGGAGGAGTAATGAAGAGCCTCGAATCCAAGGTGGGGCGGGGCTTATAGACTCTATAAGAGCATTTTCTATTAAATCAAGAAATACATTGTAGCCACACAATATCGTATTAATGGGTCTACTCATCTCACTCATTGCCATCGAAGCCTACAGCAGACCTGAAAGGCTTGCCATGTCAAAAATCATCCAGGAGTTTTGTTCATAAGATCCAGAGGATAAAGAGCAGAGTTATAGATTCCAGGAATCGATACAGTCCGATCAGAGGCAGTGGCGACTCGAGTTTCTGGTGCTATCTTGAACTGTTGAGACCAAAGTTGCTGCATTTGTAGCTTTGATTTATTGTAGCTCAGTATAGGCTCCAGGCAATGATATAATAACCAGAAGCTGGGGAGGGGAATGGGGGGCAGAGGAGGAACAAAAAGTGTCAAATGAAATTTGTGGGTTATATACTCCGCGAGAGGATTATATGATGAGTCAAGATTATGAAATCGGTTTACCCTTGAGTATGGAATATAGAACCACACTGTGGGACTCAGGGGGAAGCTGGGAGCAGTTACCGAACACCGACAGGACCAAATTTCCATGTGTGAATTACTAAAAATGTAAAACAATGGCTATTGTGAAGCGCATCGTGTTTCGGAAGCTTCGTCCATGTGAACCAAAAATTTGCCTTTACGTTTCGACGCCAAGAGGCACTGGATTGCTCAGTTAGACTGCAAGGGATGGCAGCCTGATGAGTGTTTGTGGATCAAAAGCAGAATGTTCTATTCAGCGCTAGCGACCTAATGCGCTTGAACTTCGATCCTTGAGTTGTTAGTGGTATCATTGTCATTTTTAACAGTTGAGATTTGAAGTGGTCATGATCTTGAGCACGAGAGCTAATAAAGAAAGCCTGTAGTCCAGGTTGAGACAGAAGATGCCTCAATGTATTTCCAATCAAAGTTTCTTTTGGAGAAAATTAGTTTCGTCAAAAATCCAGTCATTTCTCTAACCAACTGTTCTTTTCCTGACCAAAAGCTCAATATACGACTGCTAACCTAACAACGCGACCAGCCCTCGAAGGCAAAGTTATCTTCCCCCTCCTTTGTGAAGTTCTCGGACTTGGGGCAACCCTCATTCAGCTCCTTCTTGACCTTGTCAGAGGCCTGCTTGCCGAACTTCTCCCTCTTGTCAATGAAATTGTCTTCACCATTATTGCCACTCTCAGTCTCACTACCTAATTCGCTTTCCTTACTGTAAACACAGTTACTTCTGCTATTGACCTTCAGATGACAGATGTATGGCAGCTCTGTGTCTGCTCAGTCTTTGTTTGGTTACTTTCAGAGAGATAAAATTACATTTTATTCTAACTTTTGTGCTCTTTGACTTGACGCATAGTGGGCCAACGCTAATGCGTGGCAGGACTCATGCCCTTTTCAGTGACTGGAATAAATTACCTTGCAGATCCAGGATCATTGATCATCAATGTAATGAAAACTAACTAAAATTGTGTAAATTGCAAAAATTAGATCAATTCAAAATTGCCTGCCTTGGATCAGGCACAGAATCATCAGAGCAGAAACTCGGCATTCCATTCCATTCCATGCACTCGTAAATATACACGATAGTCTTTCGACTTTGCAACTGCTGAGCTGCAATGAGACTGAACTGTTGCCTGTTTGGTAATGGCTAAACAAGAAGCAAGTGAAACATTTATTAACAGGACATTGAGTCTGCCAGTAAGTGCTATCACTAGATGCCACAGCGCATACTGTATCAGATAAGGTGTTTCATTAGTAACAGTATATAGTAAAACTTCCGCGGGTGCAAAATTAGACTGGTCGAGGACAATCTATTCGATTGCATATGCCTTCCTGAATGTAATAATGATAGTGAGCCACCAACGCTTCCCGGCAAGCTCTCAGTTCCGTATGGTGACCTGCGGTCATTGCAATCCAATTTCCGATCTGTCTAATCCCGCACAACTCGAACTTTGGAAGCTACAGAACGGAAGAGATAACTTTCAATATACATGCGATAGCACCGAAGATCAACTGTATATGGATGAGCTCAAGATACAAGAAAAGAATCATTGCTGATGTGACTTACGTTGAGCAGACTACAAACAAGTTGGGCGACATCAGCGACGGTAAGGACGCCATCCACAGTGGTCAAGACAGTGGTCAGAGCTACACCGACCGGACCATTTACATCGGAGATGGCGATGCTTAGGATGTGTTTGATATCACTGATGATGGGGGTATCTCTATGGTGCAACTTAGAGCGACGATGCAGGCTGAAATTGAAGAAGCTGGAATTGAGTATCTGGGAAGTTTATAGTAGCGTAAGTGAAGAGTGCTTACTGAGCTCTTGAATGAGGGGAGTAAGGGATGCAATAACATCGACAATGAAGCTGTGGATGTCATGGCAGTCGCATTCACGAGCTTTGAGGGCAGTCGTGGCGGGAGTGACAGGAGCCGCAAAAGAAAAGGCCGCGGATGCTACAGCAACGAGGAGGAAAAGAGCAGTGAAATGCATTGTGGATTGAATGAGAGTGTGAAGGAGTGAAGAGAATTTGAGACCGAATGAGGGCAGTACAACTCGGAGTGAAATCAATGGGTTTGCTCATCGAAGTAGTGTTGTATTTATACCTTTTTTGCAACTTGGATTGGAAGCTTCATCGGAGTTTTGTGTTCGAAATAAGGCGTCATGAAATCAGGATTGATGCAAACACCATAAGCCCGACATACAGGTGGTTAGGATGCAATTTCGGAAATGTGGGGCGAGGAATATCTACCGCATACTTGAAAGGTGTATTAAACAAATGTTGAGGAGCTGCTGGAAGTGATACATTAATAAGACTTCCAGGCTATGCCAATTCCTACTCCCAAAAACAGTTCGAGGGACTGTAACGCCGGTTGTCAAACGAGTGCCAACTGATGGGAAAGTCAGGTGAGTCGAGGTCATAGAGGGGCTGGTAGACAAAGTGTCCTCGGTGGGGCATGACGGCACAAAAGTGGTTCAAGTGGGGGATGGAGGATTGGAGAGTGAGGAGTGCCCTGCGAACAAAGATGTCAACAAACTGAAGAAGAACAGGGACAAACAGAACCAAACTTACCCCGTCAATTCAACCCTCAAAGGCAGCATATCATCATCATCCATATCCACATCCTCCTCCTTCCCCCAATCATCCGCACCCGCACCCGCACCCGCACCCATACTCACACCCCCAACCACCTCTCCGTATCCAAATATCTCGCCACCATCTCTGCCTCCAACCTCTGCCACTTCACCACATCCTCCCTCCCCATCCCGCTCCCCACTCCCACGGCCCCCTCCTCAAACATCATAACAAATGTACTCCTCCTCTTCCTCGCCCTCCCCCAACTCTGCGCCCACAACGCCATATTCATCGGCCGATCCCACCTAATCACACACCCACATGCCTGCACATCGATCCCCTCCTCCGCCACTGACGTCGACACGATCAAATTCTTCTCTCCCAGTCTAAAATCCATCAGGATTTCATTCTGTGTTTGCTTGATGAATTGCCTGGTGATGTCAAGGAACGCATGCTGGTGGCTGCTATCCGACGCTCCCAGGAGGGGACCGGTTTGGAACTCGAGTTTAGTGACGGGGTGATGTTTGAGGAGCTCGGATAAAGCCAACACAACGTCCCAGCGTTGGACAAAGACGAGCGCGGAGAAGGTCTCGTTGGCTTTTTCCGCTTCTTCTTTTTCATTCAGCAGACACTGGAGGAGGGTGGAGACCTTGTCGGACTGCTTGTCAGTGATATCATTGGGGTAGTATGAAACCGGGGTGATTGTGATCTCGTTGATGATCCCAAGGAGGTAGGCTTTTTCTTGACTCTGCCATGAAGGCATCATGTATTCAGCTGAAGAACCAGATCCAGACCCAGAGGCAGCTTTCTTCGCATTCTTGATCACCTCCAAAATGAACCAATCCATTGCCCACACCCTGACCTCACTCAAAATCTCCCTCGCAGCGCGCACAAAGTCTCTCAACCCTTTATGCATGAATGTTCCCTCGTTCGTGATTGTCTTGGACAGTCTCTGGTCCAGATGGACGTACTTGGGGGTGCCGGGGGATTTTTGGGAGAGTTGGTTGTGGAGGGATTTAATGTAGGGGTCGTTGGAGATGTCGAGGCGGTTGGTAGCGTATTCGAGTGCGGCGAGGTTGGTGGAGAAGGGAGGGTTGGAGGTGCTGGGAGCATTGTACATGATGTGTTTGAAGGTGGGACGGTGGACGTATTCGGCAAGTTCGGAACAGGTTTGACAGGGAGATACAATAACTGAGTCTAAATTTGTTTCTATCATACTTTTGATGAAAGTAAGAACTCAATGCCAACGCAATAAAAAAATGAAATTGATTGACTGGAACGCTTTATCGACATTACCACCGAAGATAGGACTCGCAGTAAGGCCCATGATCATAGGCCTCTGCATTGTTCTCTGGCTAGACGCTATACCGGTGAGGCTAGGATTCCTAGGGGGCAACTTGTGGTAAAACTCTTGCATGATTCAGTTATATGGATCATTATCCACGGCATGATGAGCCTCATTGAAGATGATCAAACTGATATCAGCACCCATCAAGATGTACCCGTGGTGCAGGGCATCGAGTAGGACCTGCGGAGTGGATACCATGACTCGATGAGTGGAGAGGATGCTTTTCCAGAGCGAAGCATCCTTCCACTGGTCCAGGGCTAGGGCTCCCAATATGAGGCCAACAGAGACAGGGAGCGCGGCTTTGATGACATTGCACTGCTGCTCACAAAGGGCGACGGTGGGTGCTAGAAACCACGAGAGCTCAGGGGATAAAATTGAGAAAATCAATTCATTTTACTTTACACTGAGAGAAATGTACCTTTTCCAGCTCTCGTTCACTTTCATGCTTCAAATGTAGAACAGCAATATGGGTCTTCCCAGAACCAGCATGCATTGCAATGATAATGTTCCTTCGCAAGCTTTCATTGAGCATTTCCTGCTGATATCCCCTTGTCTTGATGGGAACTCCATTCACCGAAACCAAACTGATATTCTCGTTCATCGCTGGTAGTGGCAAAAGGTGTCGATGAGGGGAAACCGCAACGCTAGAAGCTCAAGCTTATAAAGGGGATTGCGCACCTAAGAGCTACAAGGAAAAGCCTTTGATGAAGCTGTGGATTCTAAGAATGTAAATGATCATTCATGAGGTTGAGACTGAGTTTGAACCTTCATCAGATATCCTGAGCTGAAAGAATGTCAAGGGAAAGAAAAAGAAAAAAAAAAGGAAAAATGAGTGGCCCGGCCAAACTGGCTCTCACTATCCAATTTGTTCATCTCCTGAAAGACCTATGAACATGCCTCTTCTTTCAAAATGGTGTTCCCACCCAATTGTAAAAATTTATCATGTTCTATCTTACCTTTAGCTATATTAGTGTTGCCACGGCTCGGCTGGCCGCAAGTCTTAGTCGACCTGATCAGTTGCGGCTACTAGCTGAGCTAAAGCCGGCTCAAGTTGATGGGGTTCAAACCAGAGAAAAATAAGCATAAATATGTTTGCTATAGGGGGCAGCATTGCAAGTAGGTTGCTACACACTATCTGGGACTGTGAAGGACCCTGGCTGCCACTATCGGATGCCATAATGCCAGTGACATTTAACTGATTTTCTTATCCTCAAGCTGGTACTAGTAAGCCGAACTGTGGCTTGAAACTTTGAAGTTAGCTGACCAGAACTGGCTGTCAGCTCAGGCTTAACCCACTGTTCAGCGTTGGCTATCAGTCAGGTAAATCCCAAGCTGTGACAACACTAGGCTATATCTTGTCCTGCTTTCTATTTTACATCAATCAGCTGGAATATATTTGAATCACCCACTTTTTCCTTCTGCCTTGTCATCACAAGATTCCTCACAGCTGTTTCTTAAGTTTCTAATGCGAGCAGGCACATCTACACCACCTTCCAGTCCCTTAGTTCTCCGTACTCAACCTGGAGGGTTTAGATGGTTAAACAAGAGTAGTACCTTTGGTGCAATCTTTGTCATCCAATGGCACATCTGGTATGTATATAGTTTAGATATATCTCAATACCAAGTTCCCCCTACATATTACCTAGAGATTCCTGAGAATTTTATCCCAGTTCTGTGGAGTTAATGTCTTCAAAAGTTGTGAGAGATGAATGTTGCCAATCTATCATGAACTGTCCTCATCTGAATTTACAATGGGGACAACTTTGTACCTGTACAGATTTTATTAAAGCTCTGCTGCATTGACATGCTCCTTGACTTAGGTGTGATCTGATATACTAATTGGGTCATATTCCTTTTCAACAAATGTTGCACCCTCACTCTGTGTCTTCAAGCCAAATGGACTTTCTTGTCAATCTGATTTTAATCAATCATACACTCCCTGCAAAATGGTCAGCTTGCCACTTACAATTACAACATTGGAATTACAGGGTTCTGCATGCTGTCAAACTTCAAGGAATATCAGTTTCTTGTACAAGTATATTTTACATCTTGATTCTAAAGTGGAACAAAAAGAATGGAATTTTAACCAAAAGTGCTGCAATGTTACAAGCTAAATTAAATTTGTGAAGTGGAGCTGGATTCTTACTTTAGGCTATTTTTGTTGCATCTGCACCATTGAAGCAGCAACTTGACAACAGTTTTATTGTGGTTCTGTTGGGCTGCGCAGAGTGCATTCCCATAGAAATTACCCTGGGCATTCACATCTGCACCATTGTCAAGCAGCAACTTGACAACAACTTCATTGGCTCTCCATGCAGCTGCCTGAAGTGCATTCCCATATTCACCACCCTGGGCATTCACATCTGTGCCATTTTCAAGCAGTAACTTGACAACAGCTTCATTGCCACTCTGCGCAGCTGCCTGGAGTGCATTCCCAGGGTGGTTTCTATGGGAATGCACTTCAGGCCCCCACCCTCGGCATTCACTTCTGTACCATTTTCAAGAAGTAGCTCAACCACAACTTCATTGCCTCTCTGTACAGCTGCCTGGAGTGCATTCCCATATTGACCACCCTGGGCATTCACATCTGCATGTTTTTCAAGCAGTAACTTGACAACAGCCTCATTACCACTCTCTGCAGCTGCCTGGAGTGCATTCCCATATTCACCACCCTGGGCATTCACAACTGCATGTTTTTCAAGCAGTAACTTGACAACAGCTTCATTACCACTCTCTGCAGCTGCCTGAAGTGCATTCCCATAGAGATCACCCTGGGCATTGACATCTGCACCATTGTTAAGCAGCAACTTGACAACAGCTTCATTGCCTCTGATACATGCAATTTGGGATTGTGAAGGACCCTGCCACTATCACGCCAGTGGCATTTACCTGATTTTCTTATCCTCAAGCTGGTACTAAGCTAAACTATGGCATGAAGCTGTATAAGGTCAGCTGACCAGAACTGGCTGTCAGCTTGCTTAAGCTACTGTTCAGCATCAGCTATCAGTCAGGTAAATCCCAAACAGTGGTAACACTAGGCTATATCTTGTCCTGCTTTCTATCTTACATCAATCAGCTGGAACATATTTGAATCACCCACTTTTTCCTTCTGCCTCATCATCACAAGGTTCCTCACAGCTGTTTTTCAAGTTCCTAATGCAAGCAGGCACATCTACACCACCTTCCAGTCCCTTATTTCTCTATACTAAACCTGGAAGGATAAGATGGTTCAATGAGAATAGTACCTTTGGTGCAATCTTTGCCATCCAATGGCACATCTGGCACAAATATAGCTTAGATATATCTCCATGCCAAGTTTCCCCTACTACCTAGAGATTCCTGAGAATTTTATCCCAGTTCTGTGGAGTTAATGTCTTCAAAAGCTATGGGAGATGGATGTTGCCAATTTATCATGAACTGTCCTCACCTGAATTTACAATGGGGGCAAATTTACACCTTTACAGATGTTATTCAAGCTCTGCCACCTTGACATGCAGCCTGACTTAGGTGTGATCTAATATACTTATAGTGTCATATTCCTTTTCAATGAATGTTGCACCATCCCCCTGTGTCTTCAGGCCATAGGAACTTTCTTGTCAATCTTGGTTTTGATCAATCATAAATGGTCAGCTTGCTACTTACCATGTTGAGAGTCATTACAATAGTGGAATTACAGAGTTCTGCAAACTGTCAAACGTCCATGAATTTCAGTTTCTTGTAACAAGTATATTTTACATCTTTATTCTACAGTGGAACAAGAAGAACAGAATTTTAACTAAAAATGTTGCAATTTTACAAGCTTGATTAAATTTGGGAAGTGAAGCTAAACTTCTGACTTTAGGCTTTTTTTGTGGGTTCTGGACCATTTTCAAGGATTAACTGGTCAACAACTTTATTGCCGCTCTGTCTGGCTGCCTGGAGTGCATTCCCATATCTACCACCCTGGGCACTCACATCTGCACCATTTTCAAGCAGTAACTTGACAACAGCTTCATTGCCTTTCTGTGCAGCTGCATGGAGTGCATTCCCATATTTACCACCATGGGCATTCACATCTGCACCATCTTTAAGCAGCAACTTGAAAACAGCTTCATTGCCTCCCTCCACAGCTGCCTGGAGTGCATTCCCAAATCTACCACCCTGGGCATTCACATCTGCACCATTCTCAAGCAGTAACTTGACAACAGCCTCCTTGCCTGTCTGTGCAGCTGCTTGGAGTGCATTCCCATATTCACCACCCTGGGCATTCACATGTGCATCATTGTTAAGCGGAAACTTGACAACAGTTTCATTACCTTTCTGTGCAGCTGCCTGGAGTGCATTCCCATAGAAACCACCCTGGGCATTCACATTTGCACCATTGTTAAGCAGAAACTTGACAACAGCTTTATTGCCTTTCTGTGCAGCTGCTTGAAGTGCATTCCCATAGAAACCACCCTCAGCATTCACTTCTGCCCCATTTTCAAGCAGTAACTCAACCACAGCTTCATTGCCTCTCTGTACAGCTGCCTGGAGTGCATTCCCATATTTGCCACCCTGGGCATTCACATCTGCACCTTTTTCAAGCAGTAACTTGACAACAGCTTCATTGCCACTCTGCAGCTGCCTGGAGTGCATTCCCATAAAAGCCACTTTGCGCATTCACATTGGCACCATTGCTAAGCAGCAACTTGACAACAGCTCCATTGCCTTTTTGAGCAGCTGCCTGGAGTGCATTCCCATAGAAACCACCCTGAGCATTCACATTTGCACCATTGCTAAGCAGCAACTTGACAACAGCTTCAATGCCTTTCTGTGC
>KN834902.1:26879-58136 GCA_000827265.1 Collybiopsis luxurians FD-317 M1
CTGGGCAGTCACATCTGCACCATTTTCAAGCAGTAACTTGACAACAGCTTCATTGCCATTTTGTGCAGCTGCCTGGAGTGCATTCCCATACCAACCACCCTGGGCATTCACAGCTGCACCATTTTCAAGCAGTAACTTGACAACAGCTTCATGGCCTTCATACACAGCTGCCTGGAGTGCATTCCCATATCTACCATCCCAGGGGGCATTCACATCTGCACCATTTTCAAGCAGTAACATGACAACAGCTTCATTGCCTCTATTCACAGCTGCCCAGAGTGCATTCCCATATTCACCACCCTGGGCATTCACATCTGCACCATTTTCAAGCAGTAACTTGACAACAGCTTCATTGCCTCTATTCACAGCTGCCTGGAGTGCATTCCCATATTCACCACCCTGGGCATTTGCATTTGCACCATTTTCAACCAGTAACTCAACAACAGCTTCATTGCCTTCATATGCAGCTGCCTGGAGTGCATTTCCATATTTACCACCCTGGGCAGTCACATCTGCACCATTTTCAAGCAGTAACTTGACCACAGCTTCATTGCCTTTTAGTGCAGCTGCCTGGAGTGCATTCCCATATTTACCACCCTGTGCATTCACATCTGCACCATTTTCAAGCAATAGCTTGACAGCTGCTTCATTACCTTCATCTACATCTCCCTGATTTACATTCTCATATTGACCTCCTGGTGAAATTAAATATGCACTACCATTTCCATGTGGTGACTCATTAATCAATTTATTACCCTGCGACAATGCAGCGGCTTGTAATGCATTTCCCCATCGTCCACATTTGGAGTTAATGTAGGACAGTACAATTGATTTGGCCTCTTTATCTTCATAACTAACCCCTCTCTTTTCCATTAAAATATCTTCCAACCTCTTTGTTAATCCGGTTTTTGCTGCAAAGTATAAGGCTGTGCCCATCTCCCACTTGTCCCAAATGGCTGTGCCCAACTCTTCCCCAAGGGTTCGCTCCTCATATTGCTTTCGCCACATCCGAAAGCTATTGCAAGAGTCCATTAACATATTTTTAGTCAGCCTTTCAAGTGCACCACCTTGTTGCTTCCCTTCAATGCGCCTTGCATGAACTGGCCAGTATTTGCATGCATATTTCCATAGAGAGACTTCCCCCCATTCATCTTTCTTCCCTCCTCCATTTGCCACATGCATTATGTAAATAATGCATGCTTGTGCTATTATATCATCAGCAAGCAGTTCATTAATATTAAATATGTTTTTGACTTGAGTCAACATATTATATTTAATAAGGAATTCCTTAACTGAAGCATGTGCAAATTGGGCCACATTGTCACTCCCTATGACAATAAGGCTAGAGTCCACAATAGTATCCAGTCTTAGCTTCATGCCTTTGTTATCTTTGACTGTCTGCTTCTGGACATTTATTGCAATAATATCCCTTACTTGGAACATATTCAAAGGCTCATATGCATAGAGCAACCAGAGCAGCAAATGATGAACATCTTTTGCCTGCTTTCCCTTCTCTGCTTTTTGCATAGCTTTTGAGTATATATCTTCCAGGTCGTTGGGCAAATTCATCAAAACTTCTTCTACTGCTTCTGCATCAACACACTCTTTCACTTCCTTTAACTGACACTCAGCCCACCGAAATCTGCATATTCCTTCAGTATCAGTAGCCTTACTTTTTTTTGCTTTAATACAAATACTCACTGTCCATCAGCCCCATTCTTCAACATTTCCTGTACCTGTTTCCAGTATGTTTCATTTGCATCAAAGTTATACTCAGCACTGAGTATCTTAGACTGAATATATCTCTCAATATCAACCTCAGTGTGTGAAGGCTCACTTCCCAGTATAATTTTTAGTGCACTTTGCTCAACTCCAGCATCAACAGCATTTCTACTAGTCACAACAATCCACAATTTCTCTGAGAATTGGTATAACCAGGCCATGACTTTTGAGGCCTCTTCTGCACATTCATCCATTGCATCTACAAGAAGATATCCTCCATTTCTCTGCACAATAATGACCTTCAGAATTTCCTCCAACTCTTTAATTGCTGGTTTTTCATGTCCTTTGAACTTTTCATACAGATTATGCAAATCTGGATTGACACCTTTATTTTCAAGTCCCATTTGTGAGACAAGAGACAGCAGAAATCCACGATAAGTGGATTTTTTCCCTGTGTTATCTCGGATATCAAAGTAATGATACCAAAAAGCGTTAGTATCCATGTCTGAGAGATCTTTCCAAACTGTAGCACTTTTCAACAGGTAAGATTGTCTCACTTTCTTTCATGGCATTTATTACTTACCTTAAAACTGTTTTTCCTGATCCAGCTACAGATTTTCGCAATGAAAATCAGTCTCACTAAACACTGAGAAAAGCTGGTTTTACCTTTGCCTTGGATCCAAAGGATGCTGGGTTGACCTTTCCACTTCTGGTATTTAGGATGGCTCAGGATCCATTGTCCAGTTCCTTCAGCCTTTTTGTCAGCAGCATCCGCACGATTCGCTGAGCAGTCTGGTGCTTGAAGCCAATCACGGATGTCGCGGACTTCATCACGTGCTGTTGAAAATTAATGTTGTAGACTATTCAACATTATGCATTTGAATAAGAACCTACTGGAGACTGTGAATTGACCACCATAAATGGTGAAATTGCGTGCATTAGAAAACATATTTCCTATCACTTGCATATTAGTATCACATTCAGAACATAACTGGGTACGCTTTCAATACCTGACATTGGTCTTGAAATATCCTCAGTGAATCTCTGATGCTCAATAACGGCGATGAAGGACGGGGAAAAAAGAATGACCAAGCTTTTGTCACCTTCTTATATGTTCTTGAACAAGGTTTGATTGATTGTTTGTCTTCTATTTGTGTAGTGTCCAAATTCAGTGACGGAAATAGCGGCTTTGATGCTGGCCAGACTGAGGGCACTGATGTACTTGATTTGGTCATTTCGCATTTTTTTCACATGATCCGAATTCGCTGTTCAGATGTCGATGGATAATCAGATATATGGACTTCCAGAATAGAATAGCATATGACTGCGCGCTATGAAAGAAGTGCAAACTCGGAAACGTGCTGGAAACGCATGCACATTTCTCAAAGAATGTCGGCGATCTCGAACAACTCCGAAATTGATGCTGTCATCCAAGGTCTCGTCACCGTTGATCTGCCCCAATGCCAAGTCATTTGACGGCCGATTCTTAAACCACATGACAGAACATGCATGATGATTGGCAGGTCGTTCGGAAGGCGATTTATATCTCACAGCCAATAAATTCTCAGGGCGTCGAGCTGAATGCGGTTTTATTATGCCAACTCTGTTCTGCAAGCGGTCTCGCCGTCTATGATGGATTCCAGCACCGCCTGGTGACCAATTTCACTCGCAGACTGCCCGCACTCTAAGCAAAGCAAATTGGTGGACACTCAGCGGTCACAGTACTTAGTACCACTGAACACAGTTTATCCACTCTCCTACATTATGCTAGACCAGTAGTGATGAGAGTAATAATAGTGCCAGATGAGAGATGAAAACAGGGCGCATAAGAATTTAGAAGTGACTGTTGTAACTGAGCTGATACTTAAAAGATCCTATTTTTACGAGTACAACCGAGTCGCTCATTTACGAAATTCTAGTGTCTAGAACGAGTACGTACCAGTGGTACTTATGTAAAAGAAGAAAAGACTATTCAGTAACAATTGTGACGAAGTCACGAGTCCGTTACGGGCGACGTCCAACTACATGCTACTTTCTTCGCTCATAGCCATAAGGCCTAGCTACTATTTGCCAATATCTCCTTGTATTTTTCCTTTCATCTCTTGCACTCTATTGCTCGGCCACGATTATTGATATGATTGGGGAGCTTTGCCGTGTGGGGTCCCGGCTCTAGCCGTCTATGTTGCCTCTGGCACAATCCTTTCCCTTTTTTTCTCCGTCCTCGCTTCTATTCATTGGCTCAGCTTAAGGGAAGGGTGAATCATGATGCTGGATTGGATGTCGCCTCCTTCGTTCCGCAGTTAAAAGTCCTGGCGTGAATTGTAGAGTTAAGTTGTCGCTTGCGACATTTATTCTCAGGATGATTGGGTGATGACGAAGAAAACAGCTAGGTTCGGGAAGCCCTGTAGGCACTGATTTTTGTCGCCCGTGACCGTCCGTTGACAAGCTTTTAAAGAATTGCCTGGCCTAATGCAGAACAATCTTTTGATCCCCTCGCATACCTTGCCTCCCTCATCCAAGAAACACCGCTCTCGAATTCATCTCCTGAAAGACCTACAAATATGCCTATCATTCCTCGGCTTTCGAAATGGGGCTCCCGCCAGACCTTGTCATGCGCATGTTCAAGTATATTCTGTGCGATGATTGTTTTACAATGGTGCAGATCATTTGGATGTGGCGAGAATATCGTGCGTGTCTAGCTCTGGTATATATGACGACTACTGACAGTGAAAGAGTAGCTCGGTAGCCACGGTTATATTGTTTTTCCAATGGCTTCCTGAAATCCAAGTATATTCCTCATATTCTCCAGAACACGCTAGCATTGTTCCTTGCTTCAACAATGGATGCCGAAGAGTCGGCGCATGACAGTACCCACCCTAATGCACACTCCCTTCACATTCCCGAATGAGGTTGGATCCGTGGGTTAGGTTAACGCGGATGGGATATCCGACTGGAGGATTTGATCGGTTTTTATCATGGCTTCTTGCCAAGTGAGCACTATGTATGTTTCTCGTCTGAGCGAGATACAACTTTTTTCTTATGTGACTATTCGTACCATCTAGCTAATCCAATAATTCCGTGCTTCACTTCATCCTATTCGCTACGTCTAAGTTTCAAAAACTCTACGATGACTATTGACCACTCAGGATTCGACGGAAAACCAAGTGCTTCGACTCGAGTCGAGTTTGGATGGGCCCTTGTGACACATTTGTCGCGGAACAGGTATGGGGTTACAGCCGGTCAGATTCTATCGATTTCGGTACGTTCTTGATGGGGCTCCTTTGGAGATGACTGACGTGGTTGGGCAGAATAAGGTATACTCCGTATGTCAGCTAGTCAGTCTTGACTTGGAGCTGTCAAAGGTCCAGTATGTCTACTCCATGGCGATCACTCACTATCCTGAATGCCGACGGAAGATCAAGGGCGAAATAGTGGTGGTATCGTTATCCTGAGCCTCCTTCCTCCACCACATTTTTTCTCGACACCTGACATCGAATGTCCTGTACACATTGCTCTCGATGTTCTCCCATGAACGTTTGGCTTTCCTCGGGCTCTCTCGATCACCTTCCTCAATACAATCTTCTCCATCATCGTCGTTCTCATAGTAAAACAATTCGCATCCTCCGGAGCACTGTCACCTCCGACATAACGGTATGTACTTACAGGTGACGCCAGGTGAGGGCAGAGACGGGCGACATTTTTTTTTTTTTTCATTGTTCTGTCTATTGGGATTGGGGGTTCTAGGGTTTAGGACTTTAACATACTTCGTAAACAATCAATCCTGAAGAAGCAGACACATTCCAGTTGTGTAACTAAAATCACGCTCCAGAGCGAATAGTTGATGGATGTTCGAGGTACTTCCTGTATTCCTCCTGACCACTCTGTCGAAATTAGACCTCATAGTGCTCGCATCTCTGGAGCTTAGCTTTACACGATAACATTTCCGCCTGAGGAATACAATACAATAACTGCACCTGAACTACAAAAAGGATAGTAGAACACAAAGACCACCAATGCATGCCGAGGAAGAGGTTTTATTTCGTTCCCTATAACGAGTCGATCCTATTCACATCACATCCTAGCTGGTGTACCAAAGACGACTTGTATCGTATCAGCGATCTCGCGCGCTAGTGAGCGTCCAAAAACGAATAAGCATTCCAAGCATTCCCTCGAAACGAAGCAGGACGGATCCCGTTACTGACCCATCTCGTCGGGCTTTTCCATAGGAATCATATGCGCTGCGTCCGGTAGGTTGACGCTTGACGTGTATCCCTTTCGCTGTCTCACCAGTTCTGCGGATAACTCGGGTAGACCACCAATACTACATACAATGAGATTGTATATGGAAGTTGAACCAAATTATGTACTCACCCCCCTCCCTTCTTCGGGTCAGGCATCACCCACTTGAGATAAACCCCCCCATCCAACCTCGGTAGCTTCTCGTACATATCCTCGCACGTTTCTTTCGCGTTGATATTCGCCAGGGCTTCGCATACGGGATGCATCTTCAAGTGGACCTCGCCGGTTTGGGGGTCAGAGTGGAGGCCGGATTCGATGTAGATGGTGAATGCGTCTGGATGCCATGGAGCGAAGAAGGGTGATTTTTTCTAGGGATTTGGAGGCTTCTTCTCTGATGTACGGTATATGTGTGTGGGTGTGTGTGTATGTGTGGGGGTGGATGAGTGAATGGGTGGGGACGTTAATTGGAAGAAAGTTCTGGTTTTTATTTATTATCTATGACGGGTGACGGATAGATAGGACGCACCTTGATTTCCAAGAACTGATTCGACTGAATCCAAATTGTGCGAGAAACGTGATGGTACGCTTTAACGTAGGATGGTTCCGTTTCACAATACCTGGATCAGCCAGTACCAAAGCGGAAAAGAGTCGTGGATACGTATAACACGACCGGGCGCAGACGTTTCCGCCGAAAGAGTGTCCGATGGCGATGATTCTTCGTCGTCGTCGATTCGAGTCCGAGTCCGAGTCCGAGAAACCTTGGTCGATCCGGTGTTGGAATTCGGTGGTGGATACGCGGGGTAGGTGGGTTGGGAGGGTGGTGGATGTGATTTGGGAGGGGAGGTAGTGGAGGAGGAAATGGAGGAAGTCTCTGGCGCTGTCGTACCAGTCCGCTGATGGGGAAGAAGAAGAAGAGAGAAGGTTAAGCTGGGGAAGGCGAGTGGGGCCCTTGGTGCTTACACATTTGATTAAGCTTTCCTTCATTCAAGAGAGCCGAGTCTCCAGTATCGACAGCTTCCCATGTCCATATTTCTTCAACGTCCCGACCGGCTGGGGATTTGAGTAGACTCCATATCAAAGGTTCCCAAGTCTGATTTTGAACGATTATTCGAGTGCACCAGACTTAGGCTTATGTGAATAACGAATACTCACCTCCTTATTACATCCAATAGGATGTACGAACACCAAGGTCAAACCTTTCCTCCTCCTCCTAGACGAGCCGTTCCCCAAATCCAAATCCTTCTTCACGTATCGGTTCACACAGTTCTACAACAGCCGCTCATGAACATCCAGTCCTCCCTTTGCACGCCTAGACTCGTCAAGCTGTATCCGCCACTCCCACATCTTCCCTACGTTCTCTTTAGCCGCTTTTTGCCTCGCTTTTGGGTCTAGGTTGTTCATTTCTGCATAAGATACCATGGATTCCTCTTCTAGGGGTCTGAATTCGGGACATGTTCTGAATGGAGCAGCATCAATGATGTGAGTGGATAATGTATATGGTACAGTCGTGTCGTTGTGCCATAATGGTTTTCGGGGGGGAGAAGGCTTGGGCGATGATGATTCGGGGATTCTGGAGGTGAGTCGAGAGCGATGGGGGTTAGCTGCAAGGGATCACTAGCACTGGGGAGCTGGGATACCATGAGTGATCAAAAGAAAGGGAAGAAGGGAAGCGAAGGACTCAACGTGATGTTCTTTAAGCGCTCCTTGCTGAGCGGAGTCGGGTAGCAGTGTACACTGTGTACGCTGTAGGCCCGACCGGTCACCTTTGTTCCGGTTGTTCCTGGAGTACTTATTAGGAGATTTGCATGGTAAATCATGTACGAATGAATTGTCGGGCAAATAGTGACGATAAGGATCCGAGTCTTCAACTTGACATATGAATATATACCCATTTACTAGTTGTAAAGTACCTCCTTCGACGCCAAAAGTCACTCGAGTTTACTCGGTGTTTGACGCAGCGGTGAGCGACAGCGACCCGATAAGCGTTTGTGATCAGAATGCGTCCTCGAGCCACCACCTACTAACAAAGAAAGCCCGTGCTTCCAATCGAGGTTTAGTCAAAATTCCCGTCATTTCTCTACTGGTCCATGATCGTTATTACGACCAGGAAGGTACATATATATATGAACATGCTCGGTCTCGCATCAACCAGTCTAATTCCCATAACGATCACGGAAATTGCATTCGCATTCGACAATTTCTTCCATCTATTCCCCGACTTGCATCAACGCAACGCAACGCAGCTTTCTCTTTTCCCGAGATAGATATACGGTATACCGGGGGTTGGATGTGTCCGCCCGTAAATACAAAGAATGCCAGTACAGTTTTCAGGTTGCGACACAAATCGACATGGTGGTCAAATACTTAGGTGGCTGGCTAGATCAGTTTGACAAATGTCAATGGTTTCTCTCAGCGTACACGATACTTGTTCTTGTTTCGCTTGGATGGTTAGAGTCGGAAATCGTGAATACGAGTGGATTACACTGACATCGAGGATCGCCTGAGGCCTTTGAAAGTAGTATATATGGAAAAAAAAAAAAAACAAAAGACCATCTTCCCCGGAAAGAGCAACATGAACAGGTCCGAGACTAACTGACGAGTCAGATCACAGATTCGGTGTTCAGAAGCTACATCGTAAGAGAGACGGGCAAGAGTAGAAAAGGGGGGAAGGGTCCCCCGTACCGTGACCGTACTGGTCAAAATCTGGAATTCCCCCGTCGCCGTGTTTTTCCTTCAAAGCTTGCAGAAAAATCAAGTTGGTGGCCTACTGCCGCTGCCAGCGCCCAACTTTGAACGCTCCTAATATCAATGCAGGCGTAGACGACCCTAGGCCTATCAGCGATCATCCTTGTCGTTCGATTCGGAAATTCGGACGTTTAAACCTCGCGATGGATGGGCGCTGATTTCTGTTTACTACTGCAAGTTGGCCAACGTGCAGATAACCAGAACCTGACAGGAAGACTAAGTGCCGACCTGCAGATGGCTAGAGATTATATAGTATGTCCGTCGATATCGCTATGAGGGAGTCTGAGCGGAGGCGGAGGTTATTACCTTCCCTAACTGCCGATGATTGGGATATAAGCTTCATTATACCTCGTCGTTGCAGGATTAAATGGCACGAGGCCAGTAAAGGGTGCCGTTGTTGACAGAAGTACACATATGTTGCCGTCCTTGACTATGTGATTTGAGTTGAAACCAGGCTAATAATGACACGACGGGGAGTTCTATATCCACGAGTAAACATTTACTTTCCGGTCAAAGAAATCAAAATTCTTAGCTCAACGACTACGCACAAGGCCACCAGGTAACAATATCCCATCGTGATCGTGCTGCGACTTTGTGTGTGTTCGGTCAACAGCATGTGTGAGGCAGTGAAGAGACCTGAACGACGCTCAAGGGCTAATAGCAAAGGTGTACAGCTTCTTCGCTTCCCGACGGAGGAGTATAGTAATTCTAAAAAAAGCACCGTCGGTATTCTCAGGGTACAGCCACGACCCGCGGCCTCAATATTCAATGTTCAATCCTTTCAAATTTGTCCGTGGCGTATATAAAGGAAGGCAGATCAGCAATAGACGTTCAGACACTCACTCGCCTTTGGAGTTTTCTAGTTACTTCTCTCTCTCTCATATCTTATGGCTTCTCCCGTAATCGACTACCCTAAAGCCTTTGGCTGGAACTCTGTAGCTGCAGCAGCTGTATTTGCAGCTTTATATTTGCCTCTCACTGCCTATTTCATTTTCAAAATAGTACAAGAACGTCGAAGGGTGTTGTTCACAATGACTTTGTTCTGCCTCAGTAAGTGTCCTTCATGCCCTCGTTAAATACTAAAAGTTTACACGTTTTCCCCAGTCCGGGTAGCAGCATTTATCCTGCGAGCCGTTTCGCTCAACGTCGAGAGTGCCGGGGAGAACCTGGGGCTTTTCATTGCTATAGAAGTCCTATTACAGGCCGGTTTCTTCGGTCTGCTTTACTCTATATATACCCTTGTCGTGGACAGGTCAGTTTTTATCGACCCTTAAACTTCCCTCTTTCTAAAGAATCTCCATAGACTCGAGCTCTGTGACTCCCGTCCACTTCCCATCCCAATCATTGGAAACCTGCTGGAACTGTTGAAAAATCGACGTCTGTTCCGTATAGCTCTGATCATTCCAGTCGCTTTAAGTATCGCCTCGATCAACATCATATCCAATAACCCGACCAGTTCTACTGGAGTCACCTTGCGCAAAGTTGCCGCTATCCTGTTCTTGGTCCTTACCGCTCTCCAAGTTCTCCAATCACTCGTTCTCATCCAAGCAGAGCGCGAAGGTACCTTTCCCTCCTAATCCTCCGCTTAAATACCCCCCTTTCTAATTCTCCTCGATCGTTAGGTCAAGACACTCTCCGATACTCCTCCTCTTCCTTTGGCGCCCAACACGCCTCGCTGATCTTTGGTCTCATCGCTATCCTCTTACTCATCCGTGAAATCTTCTCCGTAGCCACCATTTCTAACGTCGCAAAAGCCAACAATGAACACTTTTGGTATCCTCTGGTCGCATTGCCGGAACTTCTGTGTGCAGCGCTGTACACTATCCCTGGAGTCATTCCGCCCAAACCGAAAAAGAACGATATAGAGATTGGCTCTGTATGATATTGAGGCTTGATTGGTATTAGAGTTGCTCCTCGCACCCAATGCCACAGCTATTGTTCACAATCTTTGGTGCTACCAAACAAACGATTGTGAACAATCCTTTGGTAACTACCAGTGACCACCCTAAGATCAAGCAATGTTGCAGGCAGTTCCCGTTAGGGCTAGCTCTGCTAGCCCTAACATGTGGGAACTGTCTGCGACATTGCCAACAAATGGCTCTATCGGGGGGTCAGGTAGGTGGTTAGATGGTTAGGGTTAGGGGTTAGGCTTGCGCCGAAGGTGCGCTGGGGTAGGGGTTAGGCGCACCCGCAGGGTGCTCGTGTGAAGCGCGAAAGGTTAGGGGTTAGGGTTAGGTTAGGGTTTAGGGTAGTTACATCTGGATCTTATCTATTTTAGGGTGGCCTCGACTGGTGCAACCAAAGGATTGTGCACAAACATTCATTTGGTAACACCAGTCAAATTGTGCACAATATCTGTCGCAGGGGCTCCTCCTCGTTCATGGTTTGACAAGATATTCTACTTATAAATACCATACTCGTATTGCAAAAAGATACCCATTTTGTTCGGATTCATGCGATTGGGTATCAAGTTTGTGTTTTGTAATCCTCCACGCCGAGAAACAAGAGTAGACGAGAATGGAAAAAAATTAAGTTTTCAATCAACAAATGGACACTAGGAGAGCCAAACTCCGCGCCTGATTTAGGAACGTCCTTCTATGCGAAGCGTGCGCGCTACCAACTGTGCCCAAACGCAAAGTCCATAGCAAGGAAGTGATTCAAATTCTGCTACCACGTCCAAGACTATGGTGCAGGCTACTCACAAATTGGCATTCCGTTGTGTATGTAACATGAGAGACTACTGTAAAAATATTGTTTATCCATAGAAGTCCGCCCTCGTTCCCAGGACTATTTGAAACTTTATTTTCGATTTCTGAGAGGGACCTAGGCGCTATTTCATTGTCGGATGGGCGTGAGGAAAAATTTTGAGCAATTTCCTCTCCCGCTTGCTTGACTCTCATCACGGTTTCCACAATTCTTCCATCTATTCCACGACTTGCATCAACGCAAGTTTCTCTTTTTCTGAGATAGACGGGGGTTGGGTGTGTCCCCCCGCAAATACCAAGAATGCCTGTACAGTTTTCAGGTTGCGAAACAAATCGACAGTGGTAAAATGGGTGGCTGGCTCAGTTTGACAAATGTCAATGGTATTTCTTACATGATACCTTTTCTTGTTTTGCTTTCTTGCTTTCGGTGACATTTACATACATAAAGTAACGATGATACATTGCATCTCAATTGCAGATGCCCTATAATGTAGCCATAATTTCTTGGCGAATATAAAACTCTTTAGCTTTCTGTCAGGTGAATCTTTTATATTCTACTCCTTACGCCCTCCCCCCTCGACCAATTAAGTACTTATACACGCGCTTGGAGATATGTAGTAGGTAGTCCTTCAATTCCAACTTTCAAAAACCCACGTTCCGCTTCCACACACTTCGAAATATCCTCTTTCAACTCTTCAACGTCCCAATGAGCCCATACATATTGTCCATGAAGCCAAGACGCTTCACTACTCGCCACCCAAACTGAAAAATCTGCTGGTAGAGCCACTGGTCCGAGTCCGATCAGCCTGAGGGACTGAAAAAAAAGAGAGTAGAGACGTACTTCCATCCCAATTCCTAGAACTTTTGTCCCATCGTTTAGCCGCCTCTTCCGCGTATAGAAGTCCAGGATGAAAAGAAACAATCTGAACGTCTGTTACAGGTACCTGATCAGCCAACCGTCCCATAATCTGAGTGAAAGCGCTCTTGGTAACTGTATATTCCACAGGCGCATTCGCTCCGTGGATCTGTATGGATGCGCTAGATACGTTTACGACGTTCAACCGCTTCTTCCTGCCAAGGGCCTGGGGTTGTTTAATGAACTTTTGAACCATCAAAAAGTTCCCTGTGATGTTTATTCCAAAGGACTCTTCGAGCTCTCGAACGTCCATGTTTAAAACATCTGTTCCGAGTCGCTTGTAATGATAAGCAGCATTGAGGACTAGAACGTCCACAACGACGCCAAGTTCGGAATTCAAGAATTCCCAAAGACTTGTAACGGAAGATTCGTTGGAGAGGTTTACCTCCCTAGCCACAAACTCAATCCGAGTCCTAGTCCCAGTCTCTGTCTCCAGACCTCCGGATTCGAATTCAGCTCGTAGCTTCTCAGCTGTTTCCTGTAGAAACTCGAGTCGTCTGCTGACTATGATAATCCTACTCGCACCCGCTTGAGAGAACGAACGAGCGATATGGAAACCTAGACCTCCACCTCCGCCTGTGATGAGAATGGTTTTGCCGGTTTGGTTTAAGGATGGGTTGGTTGGTGAGATAGTGGGGTAGGTGTTGCGGTGGTAGGTACTTGTGAGACTTGTCATCAGGGGTAGGGGGGAAGGAGGGAAGGGAACACGGTAGTGCCTGTCCAAGTATTTTTGGATTTGATCTGTCTGTCATATGATACCTCATATCGAAGACCCTGGCACCCCCTAGTACGCGTCGTGGCAACAAGAAGTCGTTTGAAAAAATCACAACTTTTCATTGGGCACCTGAGCGTCGTGACGAGGGACGGGGAAAGTTCTGTAATTCCAACCCTGCGTCCATATGGAGAAGGGAAAATTAATGATTCTCGTATTGTCGAGAGCAGGCAATTATAAACGTGTGGGCTAGGATAGCAGGTTCAAAAATCAAACATTGAACACTTGAAGAAAAAAGACCGGATTACAACGAAGAATAATAAACATACTTTTTTAAGCGGCGTTGCCTATGCCCACGATACTATGCCGTCACCAGTAATGCAATTTACAGCCTTTCCTCTTCAAAGTTTTATTGTAAATTCTTAGCAATGTGTACAGCATTGCTATCAATTTTGAGCCCATCAGAGTTGATAAAATTCATCTTAGGGGATAATCTCTGATAACCTCTGCTGAGATTGTGAGCCATGTTGTGTAGAGAAACAAACTTCCTTCCCTCGCGAATGTTGATATTCTGTATACATTCTTAGCACCACCCGAGCACTGAGCTGAATCTTCCAAAAGTCAACATCAAAAGTCAAGTAAATTAGATAGCTCACTTTGTAACCAGCTGAGCCCAGTTGTTCAGAGTGACTCAGAGAGCCAGAGAATGATTTTCACGTGCCCGTTACTCTTCGCGTCGCAAGGAATGGATTTAAAATCTACAGAGAAGTGTACAATTGAGCAGGCCTTTAACAACACAAACACGAACAGATACCTAATACACAGCGATTCCAAACCAGATGCAAGACGTCCATATCATCCCTCACCATCCGCTCAAGAATCTGATACAGTCCAAGACTCTGCATGACCTCCTTCACGACATCCAAATTGCCCTCAGAATCGAGATACACCGTGCCCAAAATACTTTCGATCATATTGCTGAAAAATTTGGGAGCTTGAAGGCGCGTGAGAGCAGCCCAGGGGAACATATGACCTTCCTCCAACGATTGAGTGATATCCTTTCCGCATTTGATGAACCGCCCATAAGTGAGATTCTGATCTTCGAGGATCCTTGTGCTTGAGTGTAAAAGACACTTGAACAGATGAATCGTATGCTTCTCCTCTTCCAGCACAATCTCTTGCTCCCCGCGATACCGCTGCTTCTTCAAGTTCCCCTCATCAAACCCATATCTTGGGGCATATATGCCTTTGGCATCTTGGCATTTTCCTCCATTTTCAATTGCAAACATACAAATGCCAGAATGTGCGTGTTCACCATGGCGCTTTTGCGGAGAAAGATGTGGCCGGGAGCGTACTCTTTGGGAGAATCGTCTTTCCCTCGAGCGTGGTATAGGAAATTGGTCACAACCATATCCAGAACTGCGTCTCCGAGAAATTCCATCCTCTCATACGAGATCGTCCCGTGGTCCTCTTGACACGACGGATGCGTCAATGCTTCGAGGAGTAGTAGTGGACAACAGAAAGTGTACCCGATGAGTTTTTCCACGCTGGAAAGCTGGATTGGGAACTGAACTTCATCGGAGTCCGCGGAGGTTGATAGAAGGGAGCCGTAGGATTCATCGGAACGGCACAGGATTTGCATTATACGGTTTGGAAGGGGAAGCCATGATTCGATATTGAGATGGAAAAACTTTGCACATTTGTAACTGAAAGAGAGACCGCCGAAAACATAGGCAGCACCGATGAGCGATTCGACAATGTCCGCAAGCACTAGAACATAACAGTCAGCGAAAAGGATTATGAAAAGCAGGACGACTTGTCTTTAGTCGAGAGCTCCTGCGAGTTCTTCTTGTTCTTCTGCCTTTTCTTCTTTTTCTTCTTCCCTTCCTCAACTATCATCCCCGCCGTCGTTTTGTCTGCAGGTACATTCACCGGCTCCACCATCATCCCCGCCACTTCATTGGCACTCCGATCGTCTGCAGGTAGTTCTGGTGAGGCCATGGTGACATCCTCTTTCGCATTTTGCGTAGTATCCAGATTCACCTGCGTCACAGGTTCAGACTGCCCCTCCGTCGGCACAGAAGTGATCTGCAAAATATCACTGCGGTGGACCAGGAATTTTGCAGTCGAAATAATTACTGTAATTAAATATGGGTAATAGTATCATTTTTCGCCTGAAAAAGTTTATAAAAATAGTTTACTTTTTCACTTGTAAAAATATATGGTAAAATAAAATGACATCATTAATCTTTTTCTCCCGTAATGAGTTTTCTTTTACAACCGGTGAAACCTATTGCCTGGGAATTGGTCTGGAACTGATATTAGTCAGCCCAGTTTTGGACTGGTTCCTGGGCAATATGTTTCGCTCACAGTAAAAGAAAACTCATTACGGGAGAAAAAGGTTTATGAGGTCATTTTGTTTTACCATATATTTTACATGTGAAAAAGTAAACTATTTTCAGAAACTTTTTTGCATGAAAAATGATACTTTTACCCATATTTAATTACGGTAATTATTTCGACCACAAAATTCCTGGTCCACTGCAGTGTATACAACGGCTTCCACTTTTTCCCGACTAACCGATCTAGGAAAAAAAACCATTTTTCAGTATTTACCATTAAACCACCACCCTCCTAACTTACGTACCTCGAATAATCCACCTATACAGCCCCCTCCCCACATTCTCCTTCGCCAACCTCGTATTCGACACCGCATGATCCTTCCTCTTGGTCAAATACCCCTTGGGCCACAATGGATACTCCCCTAACAACTGTATCTCCATAACTAGCTTCAACACCGTATCGCCCAACGTCTCCAACCGTTGATAGTTCTTAGGCTCCTGGGAGACGGGAGCAGAGAGCGCAGTGATGAAGAAGGAGTTGGGGATGGTGGAGAGGATGGATTGGTCGGTGAAGAGGACAGAACGGAGTGAGTCGGCGGTGAGGTTTAGGGCGATGGCACGGAGGGTGGAGGGGAGGAGGAAGGTATAGAGCATTTCAGTTCGTGAAATGAGGGGAATACTCGAGTATTGGGGTAAGAGGAAGACAGATGGGGGTGGAGGGGCGGGCCCGGCCGGACGTGGGAAAAGAAAGTTGGTACGAGGGTGGAACAGTCTAACTTCCAGGAGGGGATATTTGATTTGCACATCATCGACGCAATGATACCGTTCGAGGACTTTAGCTTCCTCCTCTTCACCAAGTGGATCCCATCTCCATTGCACAAAATCATACGCCTTGAACGAGGCATTTTGTCTGTATATCATCCCAATATCATTCGGATACCCAAACACCTCCCCAAACACATCTGCAGGGACTCTAGCCGAATCCATATCCTTATCCATGTCCACTTTGTCCATAGTGTTCCATTGGGTCTCCCACCACTCCCGCCTTGCTTTCCATTCCCCATCGCCATTGCCATCGCCAGAAAGTTGCCCTCCCCCTTCTCCACCACCCTCGGGATGCAAAAACAAATACGCAAAATCTACCTTCTCCTACCTCATCCTCGACCCATTGATACACCAAAGCAACCTCCTGGTAAACTCCTGTGCCTCCTTGAACCTTTTATCCGCCACGTCCATCTCACCCGCAGGCTCCATCCTCACATCAAGCGTTCCAAAGGACGGATGATGCAACTTGATCTCATCCACATGCGTGATAATTGGAATCCGCGTCTGAGTGAGTATCATCATCTCAGGAGATCCCCAATCATCAAGGTTGAGATGAACCATACCTCCCCCTCCCTTTCTCCCTTGCTCTTTCCCTCCCCCTCCCCAACCTGCGGATCCATCTGCCCCTCAACACTCGCCATCCCCGTCCTCTTCTCCACCTCCCTCTTCAACTCCTTCACCTCCCCATCATCAAACAAAGGCAACAAATGATCATTCACCAACCCATTCTTATACAATGCTTTGTACGTCTCAAACGCCGCATGCCAATGCGCAGACACCTTCATCGGATATATCCGTTCCGTGCAGAAGACGTGGAGGTTTGGGGGGATGACACGTGGGAGAGTGACGGTGGATGACCAGGGGCCGGTGTATGGGTTCAAGGGCCCGTAGCGCCGATTGTCGAACGAGTGCCAGCCGATGGGGTAATCGGGTGGGTTGAGGTCGTAGAGGGGTTGGTAGACAAAGTGTCCTCGGTGGGGCATGACGGCGCAAAAGTGGTTCAGGTGGGGTATGGCAGATTGGAGAGTGAGGAGTGCCCTGCGAACAAAGATGTCAACTAACCAAAGAAGAACAGGGACGGTGGAACCCAACTTACCCCATCGATTCAACCCTCAAAGGCGGCATATCATCATCATCCATATCCACATCCTCCTCCTTCCCCCAATCATCCGCATCCCCACCTGCACCCATACCCACACCCCCAACCCACCTCTCCGTATCCAAATATCTCGCCACTATCTCCGCCTCCAACCTCTGCCACTTCACCACATCCTCCCTCCCCATCCCACTCCCCACTCCCACAGCCCCCTCCTCAAACATCATCACAAACATACTCCTCCTCTTCCTTGCCCTCCCCCGACTCTGTGCCCACGATGCCATATTCATCGGCCGATCCCACCTAATCACACACCCACACGCTTGCACATCAATCCCCTCCTCTGCCACCGACGTCGACACAATCAAATTCTTCTCCCCAAGTCAAAAATCCATCAGGATTTCATTCTGCATTTGCTTCACAAATCGCCTGGTGATGTCGAGGAATGCATGCCGGTGCGAATTATCCGACGCTCCCAACAGAGGACCGGTTTGGAATTCAAGTTTAGTGACGGGGTGATGTTTGAAGAGCTCAGATAAAGCCAAAACGACATCCCGACGCTGGACGAAGACGAGCGCGGAGAAGGACTCGTTAGCTTTTTCCGCTTCTTCTTTTTTGTTCAACAAGCACTGAAGGAGGGCGGAGACTTTGTCGGACTGCTCGTCCGTGATATCGTCAGGGTAGTATGACACAGGGGTGATCATGATCCCGTTGATGATCCCGAGGAGGTAGGCTTTTTCTTGACTCTGCCATGAAGGCATCACGTATTTGGCTGAAGAACCAGACCCAGACCCAGAAGCAGCCTTCTTCGCATTCTCAATAACTTCCCAAACAAACCAATCTGTTGCCCACACCCCGACCTCACTCAAAATCTCCCTCGCAGCGCGCACAAAGTCCCTCAGCCCTTTATGCATGAACGTCCCCTCGTTTGCAATCGTCTTGGACAGTCTCTGGTCCAGACAGACATACTCGGGGGTGCCGGGGGCTTTTTGGGAAAGTTGCTTGCAGAGGGATTTGATGTAGGGGTCATTGGAGATGTCAAGGCGGTTGGTGGCGTATTCGAGTGCGGCGAGATTGGTGGAGAAGGGGGGGTTGGAGATGCTGGGAGCGTTGTACATAATGTGTTTGAACTTTGGGTGGTGGACGAATTCGGCGAGTTCAGAGCGGGTTTGACAGGGAGATACAATAACTGAGTCTAAATTTGTTTCTATCATACTTTTGATGAAAGTAAGACCTCAATGCCAACGCAATAAAAAAACAAAATTGACTGACCGGAACGCTTTATCGACATTACCACTGAAGATAGGACTTGCAGTAAGGCCCATGATCATTGGCCTCTGCATCCTTCTCCGGCTAGATGCGATACCGGTGAGGCTAGGATCCCTAGGGGACAACTTATGGTAAAACTCCTGCATAATTGGGTTATACGGATCATTATCGACGGCATGGTGAGCCTCGTCAAAGATGATCAAACCAATATCAACACCCATTAAGATATAGCAGTGTCGCAGGGCATCGAGTAGGGCCTGCGGAGTGGATACCATGACTCGATGAGTGGAGAGGACGCTTTTCCAGAGCGAAGCATCCTTCCACTGGTCTGGGGCTAGGGCTCCTGATATGAGACTGACAGAAACAGGGAGGGCGTCTTTAATGACATTGCACTGCTGCTCACAAAGGGCGACGGTGGGTGCTAGGAACCATGACAGCTGGGGACATAAAATTGAGAAAATCAATTCATTTTACACTGAGAGAGATGTACCTTTTCCAGTTCTCGTTCACTTTCGTGATTCAAATGTAGAACAGCAATGTGAGTCTTCCCAGAACCAGTATCCATTGCAATGATAATGTTCCTCCGCAAGCTCTCATCGAGCATTTCTTGCTGGTATCCCCTCGTCTTGATAGGAACTTCATTCACCGAAACCGAACTGATATTGTTGTTCATCGCTGGTAGTGGCAAAAGATGTCGATGAGGGGAAGCCGCAATGCTAGAAGCTCAAGCTTATAAAGGGGATTGCGTGCCTATGAGCTACAAGGAAAAGCCTTTGATGAAGCTGCGGATTCTAAGAATTTAAATGATCATTCATGCAGTTGAGACTGAGTTTGAACCTTCATCAGATATCCTGGGCTGAAAGAATGTCAAGCCAGACTAGCAGCATGAGCAATATCGGCAGAAAGAAAGAAATACATTAGACGCCCAAACCGCGCCCCGGCTGACCACCTCGGCGCTTAACATTTCAATTCCGATTCGGACGCTGCGCAGCAGAAGGTTGATGTCTAAAGAAAACACAAGGCGATAGTAATAGTATTGCTCTGGCGAAACTGTGAAGAGTTTAGGAGCACTATTCAATATGCAATGTGCACGCACATCGAATACGTTCCAGGCTCGTATTCACTGCGAGAATCGCATCGATTACTACTTATACACTCGCGCAGATTGCCCAAAAAGTAAATCCCTAATCTAAATAAACTCTACATTATCTACATTAACAACCCAATGGCATTCTACACAAAAAGTCCAACAAGTCCACAAAAAAAGAAAAAAAGGAAACAGGAAAAACAAGTGGTCCCGGTCAACCCGGCTCTCATCACTGAAAGACCTACGAACATGCCGAACATGCCGAACATGCCTCTCTTTTTTGACATGGTGTTCCCGCCTGATTTTAAAAATTTATCATGGTTCTATCTTACCTTTAGCTATATTAGTGCTCCCGCATCTCGGCTAGCCGCAAGTCGACTTGATCAGCTGCAGCTACTAGCTGAACTAAGGCTGGCTGGGCACTCCTTCAGCTAGCTCAGGCTGGTGGGGTCCAAACCAGACAAAACAAGCATAGAGTAAATATGTTTCCCATTGCAAGTAGGGACTGTGAAGGACCCTGGCTGCTATTATCACACCAGTAACATTTACCTAGTTTTCTCATCCTCAAGCTGGTACTAAGTTGAACATTGTGGCAAGAAGCTGAGTGTGAAGTCAGCTCAATGGAACCGGCTATCAGTCATCTAAATTGCAAGCTGCGGTAACCCTAGGCCATATCTTGTGCCGCTCTCCATTTTACATCAATCAGCTGGGACATATTCGAATTACTCATTTCTTCCTTCTGCCTCTTCATCACAAGGTTCCTCCCAGCAAGTATGTCTACACCACCTTCCAGTCTCTTAGTCATTCTTACTCAACCTGGAGGTATTAGATGAGTAGTACTTTTGATGCAATGTTTTGTCATCTAAAGGCAAAATTGGTATGAAGATGGCCTAGATATATCTCAGTACCAAGTTACCTAGAGGTTCCTAAACATTTTTTCCCGGTTCAATGGAGTTAATGTCTTCAAAAGCTAAGCAAGGTGAACCATTGCCAATCTATTATGAATGATTCTTACCTAAATTTACAATGGGGAGAACTTTGTGTTATTAAAGCTCTGCTGCATTGACATGCTAGTGTGAGCTGATATACTCTTTGGGTTATATTCCTTTTCAATAAATGTTATACCCTCCCTCTATGTCTTGAGGCCCAATGGATTTCTTGCCAATTTGATTCTGCTCAATCATGTACCTTACCCTTGCAAAATGGTCAACTTCCTGCTTAAGTTTTTCATCATCAATATTGGAATTACAAAGTTCTGCATGTTGTCAATTATCAGGATTTTCAATTTTGTGTAACAAGCATATTTTATATCTTTGACTAAAGTAGAAAAAAAAGAACAGAATTCTAATTAAAAGTGCTGCAAGTTTTTCAATTTGGGAAGTGGAGCTATAATTCTTAATTTGGTCTGGTTGCACCATTTTCAAGCAGCAACTTGACAACAGTTTCATTGCCTCCCTGCATAGCCGCCTGGAGTGTATTATAGAAATCACCCTGGGCATTCACATCTGCAACATTTTCAAGTAGCAACTTGATAACAGCTTCATTGCCTCCTTGTGCAGCTGCATAAAGTGCATTCCCATATTTACCACCCTGGGCATTCACATCTGCACCATTTTCTAGCAGCAACTTGACAATAGTTTTGTTGCCTCTGCCTGCAGCTGCCTGGAGTGCATTCCCATATTTACCACCCTGCGCATTCACATCTGCACCATCTTCAAGCAGCAACTTGACAACAGCTTTGTCAGTTATGTTTGCAGCTGCCTGAAGTGCATTCCCATATTTATCACCCTGGGCATTCACATTTGCACCATTTTCAAGTAGCAACTTGCCAACAGCTTTATTGCCTACATTTGCAACCACCCTTGGCATTCACATTTGCACCATTTTCAAGCAGCAACTTAACAATAGTTTCATTGCCTCCCAGTGCAGTTGCCTGGAGTGCATTCCCATATTCACCACCCTGGGCATTCACATCTGCATCATTTTCAAGCAGCAAATTGACAACAGCCTCATTGCCTCCCCGCACAGTTATCTGAAGTGCATTCCCATATAAACCACCTGGGGCATTTACATCTGCACCATTTTCAAGCAGCAACTTGACAACAGCTTCATTGGCACTCTGCGCAGCTGCCTGGAGTGCATTCCCATATATACCACCCTGGGCATTCACATCTGCACCATTTTCAAACAGAAGTGCAGGCCAATATCCACCACCCTGGGCATTCACATCTGCACCATTTTCAAGCAGCAACTTGATAACAGCTTCATTGCCTCCCTGCACAGCTATCTGAAGTGCATTCCCATGGAAACCACCCTGGGCATTCACATCTGCACCATTTTCAAGCAGCAACTTGACAACAGCTTCATTGCCTCCCTGCACAGCTATTTGAAGTGCATTCCCCTGGGCATTCATGTCTGCACCATTTTCAAGCAGCAACTTGACAACAGTTTCATTGTCTCCATGTGCAGCTGCCTGGAGTGCATTCTGATACCAACCACCCTTGGCATTTACATCTGCACCATTTTCAAGCAGTAGCTGTACAACTGCTTTATTACTATCATCTAAGTCTGCCCAATGTGCATTTATATATTGACCTCCTTGAGCAATTAAATATTCACTTCTAATTCCAAGATGCAATTCATCAATCAATTTGTGGTCCTGTTGTACAGCAGCTTGTAATGCATTTCCCCATTTTCCACAATTTGAATAATGTATGACAGTACATCTGATTGCAACCCTTTGTTTTCATAATGAGCTCTTCTTTTCTCCATTAATATATCTTGTACTCTCTTTGTTAATCCATTTTCTGCTGCATAGTATAGAGCTGTGCCCATTTCCCATGTATTCCATGCAGCCCATTGCTTCTCATATTGCTCTCGCCACAACAAAAAGCCATTGCAAGAGTCTGTCAATATATCTTTTGTCAGGCTTTCAAGTGGACCACCTTGTTGCTTCCCTCCCATGCACCTTGCATGTACTGGCCAGTACTGGCATGCATAGTTCCATAGATGGAATTTCTCATGTCCATCTTTCTCCTCTTCTATATCTGCCACATGCATTATGTAAATAATGCATGCTTGAGCTATCATATCATCAGCAAGCAGTTTATTAATAGCAAACATATTTTTGCCTTGAGTCCACATATTATATTTAATGAGGAATTCCTTGACTGAAGCATGTGCAAACTGGGCCACATTGTCACTTCCTATGCCAACAAGGTTAGAGTCCACAATAGAATCTAGTCTTAGCCTCATGCCTCTGTTATTTTTTACAGTTTGCTTTGGAACATTTATTGCAATAATATCTCTTACTTGGAACACATTCAAATGCTCATATGCATAGAGCAACCAGAGCAGCAAATGATGAGCATCTTTTGCCTGTTTTCCTCTCTCTGCTTTTTTCATTGCTTTTGAGTATATATCTTCCAGGTCCTTAGGCAAATTCTTCAAAACTTCTTCCACTGCTTCTGCATCAACACACTCTTTCACTTCTCTTAACTGACACTCAGCCCACCGAAATCTGTATATTTCTTCAGTATCAGTAGCATTACCTTCTTTTGTGTAATACAAATACTCACTGTCCATCAGCCCCATTCTTTAAAGTCTCCTGTACCTGTTTCCAGTATGTTTCTTTTGAATCAAAGTTATACTCAGCACTGAGTATCTTAGACTGAATATATCTCTCAATATCAACTTCAGTATGCGAAGGCTCATTACCCAGTATAATTTTTAGTGCACTTTGCTCAACTCCAGTATCAACAGAATTCCTACTAGTCACAACAATCCACAATTTCCGTGAGAATTGATGTAACCAGGCCGTGACTTTTGAGGCCTCTTCTGCACATTCATCCATTGCATCTACAAGAAGATATCCTCCATTTCTCTGCACAATAATAACCTTCAGAATTTCCTCCAATTCTTTAATTGCTGGTTTTTCACATTCTTTGAGTTTTTTGTACAGTTTATACAAGTCTGGATTGATGCCTTCATTCTCAAGTCCCATTTGTGAGACAAGAGATAAAAGAAATCCACGATAAGTGGATTTGTTCCCTGTGTTATCTCGGATATCAAAATAATGATACCAGAAAGCATCAGTATCCATGTCCGAGAGATCTTCCCAAATTGTAGTGCTTTTTAAATGATAAGTCTTTCTTCAGTTTCTTTAATGCATTTGATTGGTTACCTTAAGACTGTTTTCCCTGATCCAGCTACAGGTTTCCAGCATGAGGATGAGTCTGGATGAAGCACTGAAAAAATCTGGTTTTACCTTTGCCTTGGATCCAAAGAATGCTGGGTTGACTTTTCCACTTCTGGTATTCAGGATGGCTCAGGATCCATTGTCCAGTTCCCTCAGTTTTTTTGTCCGCAGCATCTGCACAATTAGCTGAACAGTCTGGGGCTTGAAGCCAATGATGGATTTCGTGGACTCCATTTCATGCTGGTGAACATTAATGATGTAGAATATTGACATTATGCATTTGAATGAGAACTTACTGCTGACTGCAAATTGGCCACCATAAATGGTGAAATGGTGTGCATTAGGAAATATATTTCCTATTTCTTGCATATTAGTAAACTATCCAGAACATAACTATCCAGGCTTTCAATACCTGACATTGCTCTTGAAATACCCTCTGTAAATCTCTGATGCTCAAAGATGGTGATGAAGAACAGGGAAAAAAGAATGATCGAGCTTTTGAACCCTTCTTATGTGTTTTTGAACAAGGTTTAATCATTCGTCTTCCATTTACCTAGGGTCCAGATCCAGTGATGGAAATAGCGGTTTTGATGCGAGCCAGAATGAGGGTACTGATGTTCTTGACTTGGTCATGTTGCATTTTTTGCATGATCCGGATTCACTGTTTAAATATTGACAGATAATGACATATATTTTAAAAAAACTTTCAGACTAGAATGGCCCATGACAGTGCGCGTGCGAACTAGGAAACGTGTAGGAAACGCGTGCAGATTTCTCAAAGTGGGTCCGGCGATCTCCGAGAACAACTCCAAAATCGATGTATTCATCCAAGGTCTCGTGAGTCGTTACCCTTGATCTGCCTCTTGAATGCCAAGTCATTTGACAGCTACTGCGCCATAAGATGTATGAACATGCGCTTGACTGGAAGACAATTTCCAATAAATCCACGGGGCAAGGCGGTTTTGTGCGGTGAAACTGGGTTTGTCCACTCTCCTAGATTGCCGTTATATCCACGAGCCTGGAACACTAGGTTGATGAGAGTCCTAGTAGTGCTACATAAGGCCGGAGAGAACCACTGCGCTGATATTGAAAAAATCCTTTTTTTTTTTATGAATACAAGCAAGACTCTCATTTACAAAATTATAACTGACGTATGTCCAAAAAGAACAGGTACGAGCAACAAAGGAGAAGAGTAATGACGAACTCACGAGATTGTTACGGAGTCCAGAGCTCATTGACATTCAACATCTTGCTCTCTTCACTCACGGTCATAAGTTATGGTCCAAATTTCTCCTGGAAGCTGTCCCTTCGCCCCTTTTGCTCTATCGCTGCTGAATCTCTTGTACAACCCTTTCTCTTTTTCTCTCTGTCCTTGCTATATTCATCCGGCTGTCGCTTGCAACATTTGTACTCAGGATGATGGGATGATGACGAAGAGCCTCATCGGGGTTGAAGAATCGCGAATGCTTGTAAGCCCTCATTTTGTTGCCTGTGATCGTCCCGCTGACAAGCTTTTACAGAATCGCCTAATGCAGAACAGCGAGTGTTATATTGACCTGAAAGCCATCGCATATCTGGCTTCGAATCTCAACGAGACGTTCAAGGACCTTACAAAAGACATGTGGATCTTCTTGGCACCGATCCCTCATTCAACAAACACCCCTCTCGAGTGCGTCTCCCGAAGGACCTATGAACATGCCTCTCATGCTTCTCCTCTCGAATTAGTGTTCCAGCCAGACCTTGTCATACGCGTGTTCAAGTGGATCCTTCACGTTGATCGTTGCAAAGTGGTGCGGATCATCGAGTACGCGACTAGCTCTAATATACTCTATATCGTCTACTGACGGTGAAAGAGTAGCTCAGTACTCAGGAGCTACGGCTATGTTGTTCTATCAATGCCTTCCAGGAAATCAATTTGAACTTAAGATAGAAAGCTATCTCACGTTCCTCATTACCCATCCTACCAGCCTCGCAAACATGTTGGCGTAGCTCATTGCTCCAAAATGGACGTCACCGACTCAGAGAATCACAGTACTCCCACTTTCTTCACATTTCTGAACAAGGACGGATCCGCGGGTTAGGTTATCGCAGGTAGGATATTCAACAGGAGGATTTGATGAGTTTTTGGTACGTTTCTTGTCTGCCCAGGATACAACTTTTTCTCTGATCCGACTTTTTGTAGCATCCAGCTAATCTGGCAATTCCGCTTGACTTTGTTCTATCCGTTCTATCCAAGTTCCTGCTCTCCACGATAACCATGAGCTAGCCTCAACGCCGATGGATGACCAGGCGCTTCGACTGAAATCATGCCATTGCTGAAGGATTGAGTTATGCCCAGTCAGAGTCCATTTTATGTACGTTCTTGGCTGAGCTTTTCTAGTTTTTCTTGCGAGATGACTGACGTGGTTGTATCTCAGCTGATCGACGACAACTCAAAGCCGTCAAAGGTCCAACACGTCCATTCCACGGTGCTCACCCACTATCGATGGAAGATGAAGCGTTGGGGTACTTTCCTCCTCCCTCAATGGTATGGGGTGATACCATCATCCTGGACCTCCTTCCTCCGCCGCTGTTTTTTTTTCGGTACTGGACATCGGATACCTCGCGCGCATGGTTTGGATGTTCTCTCAGCAACGTTGATCTCTCTCAGGCTCTCTTGACCATCTTCTTCGACATTATGCTCATGGTGGGAAATTGGTATTCCTATGCACCCCCGAGGATGTGCTGCGGAGCTATAGTACCCTCCGGAGCACTGTAAAACCCATATTCCGTACTGAAGGCATATCCATGGACGAGAAAGCACGAATGCCAGTACAGGGCTTGCTTAAAACCTTGTGGGAGCACATTATTACCCCTGGAGTATCAATATGCAGTTTGTACGCCGGCATTTGCGACGGACGTGATCGCGCTGGTGGAAGATTTGGTAAGGGAGGATGTAGGGCAGAGCAGGGAGAGGCCGGAGAGAGAAGGAGCGGGGGATGAATACGGATGCTGGCGTGCTTTCGGCCCCTCGTTGAGGCGAGACAAGATATGGCGATGAGTTTAGCATCTTCCTGCATTTGCATAGGCTGTAGGCCGGGGCTTCCCTGACGCGGCATCATCGTAGCTTGGCTTTTTCATTTGGCAGTCGTAGAGGCAATGTAGAGAAGGTATCGTATGTAAACAGTTTAATTTTGTCCGACGTACTCTAGAGTCTAGTGGATAACATCGTATGAAGTATTCGCCACAATGTGCCTATGTATCTATCTAGAGAAGAGGTCCGCTGCCACTGTAGCACTATAGCAACAATGCAAACTCTGTATAGCAATAGCAAACTTGAAGATGCGAGCGGGAGAATCGTCCTTTCCTCGAGCATGGTACAAAAAATCTGTTATGACTATATCCAAAACTGCATCTCTGAGAAATTCCATCCCCTCATATGAGATCGTGCTGTAGTCTTCTCAACACGACGGATACGTTAATGCTTCGAGAAGGCGACGATAGCGTCCAAGAATTTTGGCTTCCTCCTCCTCCCCAGCTGGATCCCATCTCCATCACACTGAATCATACACCTTGAACGTTGCCCTTCTGTACACTATCCCAATATAAATCGGATATCAAAACCCCTCCCCGAATTCCTCCGCAGGAACTCTAACTAAATCCGCGTTGTCCACAACTTTCCATTTATTCTCTCACCCTGCCCACCGAGTTTCCATTCTTCATCACCTGAAAACTGTCCTCCTCCACCCTCATAGTGCAAAAACAAATACGCAAAATGCACCACCTCTTCGAGACGGACATACTCGGGTGTTGAGTGTTGGGCAGTGGACGTATTCAGTTCAGAGCGGGTTTGACAGTGAAAGAGTTTAAATTAGTCTCTAACATACTTGATGGACATGAGTAACAGCAATGCGTGTAAAGAATAGGATTGACTTACCGAAAAGCCTTATCAACGTTTCCACCCAAAACAGGACACCCACTCCCCACCCCCACACCCCCCTCCTCAAACATCATCACAAACGTACTCCTCCTCCTTGCGCTTCCCCAACTCTGCACCCACAACGCCATATTCACCAGCCGATCCCACCTTATCACGCATTCACACGCCTGCACATCAATTCCCTCCTCCGCAACCGCCATCGACATGATGAGATTCTTCTCTCCAAGTCTAAAATCCACCAGAATTCCATTCTGCATTTGTTTGACAAATTGCGGGTGGCGCGGAGGAATGCGTGTCAGTGTGAACTGTCTGGCGCACCCAACAGAGGACCGACGTGGAATTGGATTGGGTGACCAGGAGGATGTGAGGAGAGGTGGGAGAGCGCAAGGATGACATCTCGGCGTTGGACAAAGACGAGCGCAGAGAAGGACTCGTTGACTTTTTCCGCTTCTTCTTTTTCGCTCAAGAGACACTGAAGGCATGACATATTCAGCTGAAGAACCAGACCCAGACCCAGAAGCAGCTTTCTTCACATTCTCAATCACCTCCCAGACGAACCAATCCGTCGCCCACACCCCAACCTCACTCAAAATCTCCTTCGTAGCACGCACGAAATCCCTCAGCCCTTTATGCGTGAACGTCCCCTCGTTCGCGATTGTCTTGGACAGTCTCTGGTCCAGACGCACGTACTTGGGGGTGCCAGGGGCTTTTTGGGAAAGCTGGTTGTGGAGGGATTTGATGTAGGGGTCGTTGGAGATGTCGAGGTGGTTGGTGGCATATTCGAGTGCGGCGAGGTTGGTGGAAAAGGGAGGGTTGGAGATACTGGGAGGGTTGTACATGATGTGTTTGAACGTTGGACGGTGGACGTACTCGGCGAGTTCGGAGCGGGTTTGACGGGGAGATACGATAACAGAATCTAAGTTTGTTTCTATCATACTTTTGAATTGATGTGAGCAGAGAAACGAAGGTAGTAAAGAACAACTTACCGGAAAGCTTTATCGACGTTACCACCAAAGATAGGACTTGCAGTAAGGCCCATGATCATAGGCCTCTGGATCCGCCTCTGGCTAGACGCGATACCGGTAAGACTAGGATCCCTAGGGGGGAGTTTGTGATAGATCTCCTGCATAATTCGGTTATACGGATCGTTATCGACGGCATGGTGAGCCTCATTGAAGATGATCAAACCGATATCAACACCCATCAGGATATAGCCGTGGCGCAGGGCATCGAGTAGGACCTGCGGAGTGGAAACCATGACTCAATGAGTGGAGAGGACGCTTTTCCACAGTGAAGCATCCTTCCATTGGTCCGGGGCTAGGGCTCCCGATATGAGGCCGACAGAGACAGGGAGCGCGTCTTTGATGATGTTGCACTGTTGCTCACAAAGGGCGACAGTAGGTGCTAGAAACCACGACAGTTGAGAAAATCAATTCATTTTACACTGAGAGAGACATACCTTTTCCAATTCTCGTTCACTTTCGTGTTTCAAACGTAGAACCGCGATGTGAGTCTTCCCAGAACCAGTATCCATCGCAATGATAATGTTCCTTTGCAAGCTTTCATCGAGCATTTCTTGCTGATATCCCCTCGCCTTGATAGGAACTCCATTCACCGAAACTGAACTGATATTTTCGGTCATCGCTGGTAGTGGCGAAAGATGTCGATGAGGGGAAACCGCAACGCTAGAAGCTCAAATTTATAAAGGGGATTGCGCGCCTAAGAGCTACAAGGAAAAGCCTTTGATGAAGCTGCGGATTCTAAGGATGTAAATGACCATTCATGAGGTTGAGACTGAGTTTGAACCTTCATCAGATATCCCGAGCTGAAAGAATGTCAAGGCAGACTAACAGCATGAGCAATATCGGCAGAAAGAAAAAATACATTAGACGCCCAAGACGCGTCCCGGCTGACCACCTCGGCGCTTAACGTTTCAATTCCGACTCGGGTGCTGCGCAGCAGAAGGTTGATGTCTAAAGAAAACATGAGGAGATAGTAATAGTATTGCTCTGGCGAAATTGTGAATAATCTATGAACCTTATTCAGTATACAGTATGAACATAGAATACGTTCCGGGCTCGTATTCACTGCGAGAATCAAAATTCATCCGACGCATCGATTACCCTACAAAGATAATACTTATTTGCTCGTGCAGATTGCCTAAAAAAAGCAAATCCCTAATCTAAATAAACTCTACATTATCTACATTAACAACCCAATGGCATTCTAGACAAAAAGTCCAACAAGTCCACAAAAAAAGAAAAAAAGGAAACAGGAAAAACAAGTGGTCCCGGTCAACCCGGCTCTCATCACTGAAAGACCTACGAACATGCCGAACATGCCGAACATGCCTCTCTTTTTTGACATGGTGTTCCCGCCTGATTTTAAAAATTTATCATGGTTCTATCTTACCTTTAGCTATATTAGTACTGCAGCGGCTCGGCTAGCCGCAAGTTGACTTGATCAGCTGCGGCTACTAGCTAAACTAAGGCTGGCTGAGCACTCCTTCAGCTAGCTCAAGCTGGTGGCGTTCAAACCAGACAAAATAAGCATAGAGTAAATATGTTTCCCATAGGCAGCAGCATTGCAAGTAGGGACTGTGAAGGACCCCGGCTGCCACTATCACGCCAGTGACATTTACCTGGTTTTCTTATCCTCAAGCCAAGCTTGTACTAAGCCGAACATTGTGGCTTGAAGCCGAGTGTGAACTCGGCTGAATGGAACCGGCTGTCAGCTCATGCTTAAGCGACCGATCAGCTCTAGCTATCAGTCATCTAAATTGCAAGCTGCGGCAACACCAGGCCATATCTTGTCCCTCTGACCATTTTACATCAATCAGCTGGATCATGTTTGAATCACCCATTTCTTCCTTTGAGCCTCTTCAACACAAGGTGCCTCACAGCTGTTTTTTAAGTTCTACGCCACTTTCCAATCCCTTAGTTGTTCTTACTCAACCTGGAGGTACTAGATGAGTAGTGCTTTTGATGCAATGGTTGTCATCCAATGGCACATTTGTTAAGAATATGGCCTACATATATTTCAATACCAAGTTACCTAGAGATTCCTAAACATTTTGTCCTAGTTCTATGGAGTTAATATCTTCAAAAGCTATGCAAGATGAATTTTGCCAATCTATCGTGAACTATCCTCACCTGAATTTAAAATAGAGACAACTTTGTACCTGTACAGGTGATATTAAAGCTCTGCTGCATTGACATGCTTCTTGGCTTAGGTGTGATTTGATGCTCTTTCAGTCATATTTTTTTTCAACAAATGTTGCACCCTCCCCTGTGGCTTCAGACCCAATGAACTTCCTTGTCAATTGTGATTTTGATCAATCATATGCCCCCTGCAAAATGGGCACATCAGGAAAAATGACCTGAAGCCCAGGCTTCCCAGGGACCCCCCCCCAAATCCTAGGGAGCCTCAGGATCCCTGAGAATCCCCTGGGGTGACCTGGGCTCCCTGGAACCTCTGAGGCC
>KN834903.1:5514-54939 GCA_000827265.1 Collybiopsis luxurians FD-317 M1
ACTCACTGCATTGCAAATTCCCCCTTCCCATAGTGGTGAGTTCTTCATCCCCCATGTCCCTGGAAATCAATCTCCACTCATTGCATTGCAAATTTCCCCTTCCTATAGTATGTGAGTTCTTCATCCCCCATGTCCCCTGGAAATCAATCTGAGCTCACTGCATTGCAAATTCCCTCTTCTCATAGTGGGTGAGTTCTTTATCTCCCATGTCCCCTGGAAAACAATCTCCACTCACTGCTAATGTGCTCTTCATTCCTCTAGGTTGTAAGTTGTTTCTCCCATGTCATTTGAACTATTTTCTGGATAATTTTAACTTTTTGGAACCTTTGCATTTAGAATGTGTGTAATTACCATGTGTTACATTAAATGCCTTCCTACATTTTAGACCCATTCTATATTCCAGCTGGTAACTTTCTCTCTTTTCTTCTCAATTCAACTTGGCTGATCATGATCACATTCTCCCCTTTTCATCCCTTCCTTCCAGTTTGTAAGCTAGCTACTTTTTATTGTTTGTTGCTTGGCAAGGAACTATTCTTTATTTTAGCATAATGTATGTTACCTCCCTCCCTCATCTTCTCTTTCTTAATCATTTATTTACTGCCAGGAACTGGTGAGCAACCATTTGCCATTCACTAGCCTTCCAAAAATCTCATTCTCTGGGTCCACCTGTTTGTCTGCTACAAAGGTAACTCTCTGTTTCTCTGTAATTGTTGCCTTTTATGGAGCTAAATCTGTTGCTGCTCAGATTCCAGAGGATCATCATGAGTATCCCTCTTCTGCCCACATTTCTGAGGTCATTGAAGGTAACAACAATGACTGTGGTCTTTCTTATGTCTCTGACCCAGCTCACCTTCCAGAAAATAATGAATGTGTGGATACAGAAGATGTGGATGTCAAAGGTACTGAAACTTTAGACACAAAATTCAGCAAACTTCATGATATGGACAAAGCTTCAGTGGAACCTTGTCAGCAGAATAGCATTCTTAATGCTGCTTCCAATCTCAAGCACCTCCATGTAGCCAACCCCATAGAACACAATACTAAATATGCAATGCCAATCACTGCTGATTATGTGTGTGCTCAATATTTACATTGTTATTTTTTTCAATGTTTATTTAGGTCACTGGTCAGGTTGACAACATGCAAGTTGAACTCAAAGACATTGCTCGGGAGTTGGTTCCATCATTGTATGGAATTGATCAAGTTCCAGTTGCCAATAGCCAACGGAAGGCATTTGTCAGAGATCTCCTGGATTGGCTGAGTTATATATTTCCTCGAACAATGGTGCATGTCTTCAGCACCCTTTGTGGATTTGTTCTGATACTGGCATTTAGGCTATTGATAAGACAACCATGCAAATGAATGAACCTTACCGACACCCAGCTATTGTTGCTGTTTTGCACCAGTATTTCTTTTCTGGAGATGAATCACTTGGACATTGTTTCCTTGATACATTCCTGTCAACCAATGAACTGGATAATGCAAAGGAAATTCCTCAAGCTGTGCTAGGCCTTGTCTCAGTTGCAGTAAGATCCCTTCTTTTTCTTGTATGATGTCAAGTTTCAACCATTCTCATTTTTGTATAATTTTTTAGATCTATGCTGCTCTTCAAGAGTGGAAAGATGGACAAACTGAATGCCAGCATGACAATTTTGTATCTGCTGACTTCAGAGATGAGTATGAACTTCACATGAAACTCATTGATAAGAAAATCCTGAAGCCAGATGGATCGGGAAAAGGGAAATATCACACTCTCATGGCTTGGCTGTACCATGAAACTCAATTGTTAGTTCTTCTTAATTAATCTGAGTTGCTATTAAAGACATTGTTTTAGGAGTACTGGTGTGGATGATGGATTGCCTGATTTGGACTTTGATGGGATGGAGGGTTAGCACTTTAGTTTTTTTCTTTTGGGATGTCATACCCCCATGCAGTTGATTCTCTCAAACAACCTCCATATGCACTCTAAATCTGAATAGTGGACATTCTTACAAACTGGGTGTATTATAAATGTAGTTACACCATTGAAAACCTATGCTCAAACTTAATCTAAATAAACCTTGTCACAATATCTACTGAATCCTGTTGTTATGCCCTACACTATTTTTTCCGCTCTTTCCAACCAGTACACCCACCACACGACCCAATCATAGTTCTACCATTCAATCCAGACTCCCCAAATCTGACATGCATTTCTTGAGATGAACTAACCAGTTACTCATTCCAAACTCCTATTCACAAGACCACATGTCTTTCCGCAGAGTATAAAAGCCTTGCACTTACATCTCTCACAATAATGCTGTTATTACCTGAACTATCTTGACCTGTGTTGTTTCTATTCTCTTGTTCACTAGTTTCTAATATTATTCTGCTTAACACTGAGTCAAGCAAACCCCATTGACACTGAGTCACTGGCATATCTACCTCTCACTTGTTGAACTGATCAACAAGACTATTCGACTGCCATAGCCTTTCGAATATTCTGTCTCATAGGGTAAATGGACACCAAGTCATGAACCTCCTGAGTCAACCCTCATTAATACCGTCTTAACGAGTTCTTTCGATATACAATTTCTAGTTGCACTGAGCTACTAGATTTGTTATTTGACACTCGAGGATCATTCCTTCACATCCAATACCCAAACTGTACAGGACTTGTTCACCTGTCGTATGTAGTGACTCCCCATTGCGTATTCTGTCTCGGCTGTGGTATAATAAATTACTTTCTATTCTTTGAACCTACTACAAGCCTCTAACAACAAAGGTAGTAAAAGGTCTTAACAAAATAACAGCATTCTCTCCATCACTGAGATGTCTGGGGAACCTGCAAAACGTTTTGTAAGTGAACAAGAAAGACAGCGTCAAGAACAAGAACACCAAAGAGCAGTGAGAGCTACAAGGTTCCAGAGAAGAGAGGAGCAATGTGGAGCTCCTACACTGGATGACCGCTCAGTTTCAGCACCCGCAAGAGGTGCCATCCCCTCAAGAATGGGGGAAATTTTGGAACATAATGATAGAGACCTGTTTGACCTGGAAAATCCTGTTGAACATGGGTCTCCTCATGTTCTGGGACACCTGGTCTCAACACCATATGTTTCAAGTTGCTCCCAGTGAGGTCAGCCATATCATATGGCAGCTAGAGCTGACTTGAGGCTAGCCATGAGGCCAATACAAAGTGCCCCAATAACACCCGAAAAGGGAAGGGAACAAGAAACAATTCATTTATCAGAATTAACTCATTCCCCAGAAGATCCTCAAGGCTTTAGTGTGGGAGTCAGCTTGACATGCCCCTTCCACACACCAGCTCATCCTGAGAATGAGGATTATTATGAAGATATTGGCATATCTCCAACAACATGATATACATCTATAGGAGCGAGACACGAGGTCATCTCCCCATTAGAACATATCAGACATCCACTTCCTCTCACACCAAGAGAAGAAGAATCTAAATTTGCATTGCAACAATCAGCATGAGAGATGAGTCGGGGGTTATACCCATCGGGTCCACTCTCATTAAGGGGCCCACAGTCTCTGTTCAATTTAAAACGGTCTACTCCAATAGTAGAAAGCGATGCAATACAGGCTCAGGGATTGTTGAGTCCAATCCCCAATATAAGTAGAAGAACTGTCTCGTCACTGGAGCAAAGCAGTCCATTACCTGCTCCTTCAATGACAGAAGAATTTGTGAAGGAGACACAGAGCTGGAATCGCGAGAGTTCCTTAATGTCTCCTCCCTACCCAAATGTTTGTGTCATACTGTCAACAGAATTAACACATCAATTGGTTGATCTACTTCAAATCAATCAATGCACACATTTTGAATTAATAAAGGCAATGCAACACTATATTTGAATTATTAATGGTCGAGACCCAGAAATGAAGGACAATTTCTGGGTACTAGCTGCCTATTTTCAGAAACATTTAATGCAATGACCTTCCCAGCTACCTAATGGGATAAATAATGAAATATTCCAGTTGAAAGAAGTATATGAAGGAGCCCTATGGCTATCACAGCTAATTATGGATCCCAAACAAATGGAAATGGTGAATGAGGCCACCATAAGGTGTCTCGAGTCAATACAAAAATCTCAAATTGATTTTCCACTCAATACAATAGTGGATAACAAAAAGAGGAAAATGCTAAACTCCCCTACATTATCATTACTAGATAAAGTGGAACAAGGACGGTCCACAAGAGCAGATGACCTTATTGGGGGTTACAGTTATACCAGTCAATTTTGGGACCAGCAGAAAATAGCTCAGGTGGCAAAGGAGTATTGTAGATCTATGGGAAATACTACTACTCCAAGTTATGAGGATCTGGAAGAGTCAAGATGACTTCCACCCACTGATCTGGACCACAGGCTGCTAATAGTACCCAAAGAAAGGGGTGAACACCAGGTGAGGACAGCCAACAGGGTTTGGGAACTCAAACCCTCCTCAGGAAAGGCTTGAAAGGAGGAGAATGAGTTCTTTTCAGAAAGAACTGCAAGACATTTGGCATTGCAAAATGCCAGTGACATGCTGATGAGTGCAATAAATCCTCGAGACAAGGATATTCACCTAGTGAAGCAGTACAAGGAGAGAATCCATGGGGATGTGGGAGGCTCATGGATAATAAGAGCCCAGATGGAATCAGTGACAGATGAGCTGGAAGCTGCTATGACCACAGGGGATCCTCATACAAGTCTTGAAACCCAAACCAAGCAGGAGATTTTCTCTCCCAGAGCAGAACATTTGCAAGCTGGAAGCTCAAAAGTATGTATTGGAGGTGAAATTCCTCTCGATGCAGCTCTACAATTGGAAAGATGGGCTGCCCGAGACAAGTATGCCATATTGACGACTCATTTTGCTAATGAAACTCACCCTGTGGGTCAATATCCTGAACAAACAGTGACAGAGCCTGATTTGGGATGCTCATTATGGCCGAATCATTTGGGATTCAGGACTGACGGTCTGACATATCATAGGAGAGAAACACCCGAAGCTTTCCATGAGAATAATCAGTTGGAAGGACTGGGTTGGAATGCAAGGGGTTTGGTGAATTCCCCAAATACCACTGGACCGGGAATTCCTTTCTTGTCTTGATATTTAGATCCTGGAAACATGGCCTGAGTTGGTGAACAGCAAAACCAATGGGAGACGTCAGGACCAGGTCAGGTAAAACAGTGGAATATGGCATATGCCCCACCTTTGGGGGAAAGGAACAAATTCAAGAATGAAGGATTTAACTTTGTGAGAAGTTGAGATAACTGGGATCTCTCATTTTCCAAAGACCAGCTTTGCCCTTCAGCTCTTGAGACTCATCACCCAATGCCCCCACTAGAGAGAAAGGAATTCACCCCCCTACAAAATGTAAAGGGTATAGGGAAAGTGGTTAATCCTTTTGCTAGGGAATCAAGTCGCCAGATTTCCCAACCACTGAGAACCACAGAAGTCCCCCCTCAACAGCCTGCAGTTCAACAAACAGTGCATGTCCCACCACCAGTAGTTGTGAAAACTGCTCCTCAGGCCACAGGATTCACTCCACCTGTATTTACAGCTGCTCCTAGGCAATACATCCATCCAACTGGCAGAAATTTTGACTTGATACCTGCAATTCCACATAGAACACCTGGACAAGTAACGAATGATTATCACCCTATTGTCTCGACACATCAGGAACCTGCAAGAGTTCCAGCTGAACAATATTGGAGATTGGGGACTTGAGAGTATAGACCCTACGTAGCTGAGCTGACATATGACTACTCAAATTGTGCCAGTACCTACAGAGGGTATGGAGTAGCAGGAGCTCCAGGAGGACCTCCGTATGGAGGAGTCATGCAGACGGGAGGAATTAGTGGCAGAAATTTGGAAAGAGAAAGAGGTAGTAGCAATGGCAGTTTTAGAGGGGGATCTGGAGGTGGTGGACCAGGGGGACCAGGAGGACCAGGTAGCCCAGGAGGACCACCCAATGATCCTGATGATTGGGGTTTGAATCACAACGCATATTGGCACCCGGCAAATGGATGGGTAGCTGTACAAGGCCCCAGAGGTGAGAGAGGAGAACCCAGTCCTGCAGGACAAGACATGAGTCAGATTCCAGAATTTGATCAGCAAAAAGATTGATTAAATAAGGAAGTGAAACTCAATCTCAAAAAACCTGACCCTTTCAATGGTTCTGATAGGTGGAAATGGGAACCTTTCCTCTTGCAAGTTTGTCGCACTTTCATGGCCAAACCTACTATCTATGAGAACAACTCAGATAAAATTGGTTTTGCTGTCTTGTATCTGACAGGGGCAGCAGCTACTCACTACAATAATTTGCCAAAACAGGAAGAGGCTGGGATCCCCGTCCCTGCTCTCTGTACTTGGATTGACTTTGTTGTGGAATTCACATTGTATTTTGGATTATTTGATCCTGCACAAGACGCACAGGTGAAACTGGCCTGGATCAAGCAGATGGACAACAAATCATTTGCAACATTTATTATTTGATTCCAGGAGTATGCATTCAAGATGGGATACAATGACACGGCATTAGTAGCAATGCTCTGAGGGGCAGTAACAAGGAGTCTCGACATTACAGTAGCGGCTCAAACTCATCCCCCTCAGAATTATTCACAATGGGTACAGCAATTCCAGGAGTTGGACAATTCAATTTGTGCAACCAATGCAGCTCATTCTCGTGGAGGAAATTCTGGTTTCGGGATGTATAATCCTATGGCCCCATTGAATCCTCAAAACTCTAACCTGCAACAAGGATCCAATAATAATAACCCCCAGCAAGCAGGGGGTCAACAAGGTAGGAATCAAGGTAATTGGACCAATTGACAAAGAGGAGCTGCAGCTTGGGATAGTAATGTAAATTCAGACAATATTAGTGGTACAGTATATGGACAACCTGAAGACTTTGCAAGTGCCTCAAGTCAGAATGGAAATAGTGGAGAAGGCTTAGAAAATCAGGGAGGAAACAACAGAGTCTCAAAAAACCCAGGAGACGAAGAATTCCTATGGGCAATTCAAGCTGCCAGGACCCCTGAGCAAGTTGAAGAGTTCTGTCAATGTTGTAAACTGGGACTCTGCTATAATTGTGGTGGATCAGATCATATTGATAAAGATTGCAAGAATTGGGAGAATTGGGACCCTCCAAAAAATGGAACTTTGAGTATAAACAATCAACGAAGTGACCAGTTGAGGGCTGCAACCTTTACTCTAGAAGGGGACCCGCCTAATGACGAGATTTGGAATATTGAGATAGAAAACAACTTGGGAAAAGCGGAGGGGATTCCAGAGACACACTGAGAGCAGCCTGGAATCCAAAAAACCCTGCTCAAGCAGTCTGTCGTGGGGCAGTAATAGAAAAAACATCCCCAGCTCATCTCTTGTCTCGACATGTTTCCCCTTCTCCGATCCCAAAAATCTAAGCTATAATACTCTTATTGATTCAGGTGCGACTCGTTCTTTTATCAATAAAAACCTTGCAGAAAAATTCCCAAAAAATATCTCTGATTTAGATACTCCAATTCCACTTGAATTATTTGATGGTCAGCCAACTTCGGCAGGGGATATAACAAAAATTTTTAAAGATACTATCAGCTTCACTGACAGTTCAATTCAAACAGTCGAATTCCTAATAACCCAATTACACCCAACAGCTCCTATTGTGTTAGCTTTACCATGGCTCAAAGAATTCAATCCTGAAATAAATTGGAAGGATTTGACTTTGACATTCCAAGGAAGAGAATGAATTTCAGCTTCACTAGTTGATTCGTTCACTGGTACATGGAACTTGAATACTAGTGAGAAGCAGGATACATCAATCCCTGACTTGAAACACAAATCAGCCTATAATGAACAAGTAAATGAAGAAGAAAATGTGGATGTAGACTTGTCGGTTTTGGAATTCAACAAATGGTTGATTTATACAAATTGGGCTAATGATTACAACAAGGATCTCAAAAAATGGAAAAATAAATACAATATAGGGGACAATGGAAATGGTTACTCTGAAAAAGCATTGAAAGCTTGGGCAGAAAGGATTGATGAAAGAAGTTTGAAACTGCCAGCATACAAGCAGAAACAGAGGTGGATATATAAACGGGTCAGAAAATTGCATCAGGATTCTATTCCACAAGGCCTGTCGACAAGGGTATTAAATATCTCAAAAACCTCTGCACTCCAGCAATGGAGAAAATGTACAAAACGAGGGATGAAGATAGGAAAACCCAAAAAGGTCGAAAGGAGAATGGGTCCAAACCTCCCAGGCAAGGCAGTAAGTCTCATAAGTGCAGCTGCAATGGACACTATAATACAAGACGGGACACCTGCCTATTTCCTGCATATCACCACAGTCTCGAATCAAGTGAATAATGATGATACCACTAATACAGAAAAATCTGCAACTCATGAGTCAATTCGAGGAAATAGGGAAGCTACAGAAAAACTTCTGACAGAAGCAGAGACCGGAGAATCTCAAAAAGACAAAGAAGAGATACTCAAACATGTTCCTGAGAAGTATCGAGACTTCTTGGATGTGTTCTCCCCAGGAGAGGTGAAGGTCTTACCTCCACACCATGTTGCATGTGAGCAGGTTGCCTCGGAGTTTGTGGGCAGAAGTGGCTCAGCATGCAGTTTGGGTTTTGAACTGCATGTCAACTAAAGCTCTAGGAGGTAAGACTTCTATGGAGGCAGCAACAGGGAAGAAACTGGACTTACATGGATTATGTGAGTGGGGTGATAAAATCTAGGTTAGGCTGGAGAAAGGCAATAAGTTTGGGGAGCAAGTAAGGGAAGGGCACTGGATTGGAGTTAATGATGCTACAGATGGTGAGCAAAAATCTTTTCAGGTGTATTGGCTGGATTCACATACTGTGTCATCTGGGGAGCGAAATGTCTATAGCAATAAGACATCAGCAGAAATTGATTGTGTTGAGGGGGAGAATTGGGAGTTTGACTTACTGAATTCCAAAACTCAAACCTCTGCTCCTGATACTGCTCCTGAAAATATCCCCATCCCTACTCCTAGTCCCACTATCCCAGCTCCCAAAATTCCCACTTCCTGATGAATCCAAAAGCCTAGCCAAAAAGTGCTTGATATCATTGAAGGCTGAGCCCAGTCATCTGATCATCAAACTGACTGTCGGGAAGCAGTTTACAGTGGAGTGACTTTCAGGAGCACAGTAATCAGTTCAGGCAGAATCTGGTCCCAATTGACAGAGTTAATTAAATAGTCTACTGGTACAAGCAGGATACTCACCTGGTCCCAATTGACAGAGAGGTCAAGATGGGGACTCAGGTTACAGGTGGTAGGTATATATACTGTAGTAAGCTGTAAGAGGGACTAATGCTACTGGAAGACAATAGCTAAGTGACAGCTACAAGAATAAAAGGTATGGAGCATGTGGTCATGCGACAGATGCGAGAAGAGAAACAAGGACAGTTCATTAATAAAACAATGACAATGGGAACAAAATAGAAAAAGAATAATGATACTGTGTGGAGTGGAGATAGGGAGGAGTTGTATGTCCAAAAGGTATTGATATGAAAGTTAGTCATAAATGCGGTCATGTGAAAGATGTATAGTAAAAGAGAAATGAATAGGGGTTAGGAATAGATGTTCGTACCAGCTTTACAACATTACCCCCTCCTTAAGACCATCGCCCTCAATGGTCAAATTTTCAGTGCATTTGGATGTTTCCTGTGAAATTTTCATACCATTTGTGGAGCGTGTTCCAAGTTTTGGGCTGGTTCCCAGGAGTTATGTCCTGCATTGTACCCTTTCCACTTTACCAGATATTCCATTCTCTTCTACTGAATACAGCTATCCAATACCTCTTCTACTTTGTACTCAGGCTCATCCTCTTCCTCTGAGTAAATTGGCTCTGGTGGCATTGGAATTTCCCCATTAATATAATTGCCTTTCCAAGGGTAGAGTTTATCAACATGGAATATGGGGTGTAGTTGATCAAGGGAAAGGGGTAGGTCCAGCCGGTAGTCAAGGGGTCCAACCTTTAGGAGAATTTTAAATGGTCCCAGTTGGTGTTCTCCAAGTTTCTCACTTGAGAGCTGGAGATTAATGTCCTCCGCACTTAGCCATACGAGATCTCCCTCCTTGAATTGATGGACTCTTTGCTTTCCCCTCTCATAACCTTCCTTCTGCTGCTTATTCCCTAGATGTAATGCTGCTCCTGCATCCTGCCATGCCTTTCGCAAGATCTGAATGCAGTCATCTACCCCTGGCATTCCACTGTGCTGACCTACTGGGATATTGAAAAGTGGGAGATAGCCGTACGTGACTTCAAATGGTGACATCCCAAGGGCTGAGTGTGTGCAGGAATTGATTACAAATTCAGCCATAGGCAAGTGTTCTGCCCAGTTGTCCTGTTGTCGCCCAACATATAAGCGAAGGTACTTTTCTACTTCCTGGTTTGCATGTTCAGTTTGTCCATTAGCCTGTGGGTGGTATCCAGATGTTAGATTTGATCTGATTCCTAAATGGGAGAGGAGGGATCACATAAGCTTTGCTGAGAACTGGGGTCCTCGATCTGATATGAAGCGCAGGGGGAGGCCATGGAGGTGGAAGATTTCTCAGTAGTAGATATCTGCCACACCTTCAGCGGTGATATTGGTTGTGCAGGGGATAGCATGGATCTGTTTGCCAAAAAGATCTGTGCAGACTAGGATGGCATCATACCCATTAGACTTGGGGAGCTGAGTGATTAGGTCTACCCCCACTTCCTCCCATAACCCAGCTGGAACATCAAGCGGTTGTATTACTGCACAAGGATGCCATTGGATCTTTTTCCTTGTGCAGGTTTTGCATCCCTTGACATACTTTTCTACAAAGGATCACATAGTGGGCCACCAGAAATGGGTGCTGTGGAGTCCTGGGTGGCCAGCAGAGGGATTGTCATGGCATTGTTGGAGAACTTCAGTGCCTGTCAGACTCAAACCTCAACAACTTGAACCTCAAACATGTACTGAAAGTCAGCCCGATACTAACAAACCCTCACTTCCCACTTGTCCAATTTGAGCCTGACCTCCTCCAGGATTCTTTAATGAAACCGCTATGGGTAAATGAGCAGGATTAGCTGAATTTGCTGAGGGATATGAAGCTTTACTTACTGAATTAGGAAATGAGCTGAATGCAGATACTGACAACTTCAATTATCAAGTCTCAGAACTCACTCTTGCAGCCATGAATGGCACTCCAAACTCAATCACTACTGCATTATCTGGTCCTGAATCTGAGCAATGGTCAAATGCATACCAAAACAAGGTTGATAGACTTACCACTTATGGAACATTCGATATCATCAAATGTCCCTCCAACGGCACCAACATCACTAAATGTGTTGTAGCCTTACACAAGAAACCTGGACCAAATGGTGAAATTGCCAAGTTCAAGGCCAGAATCTGCATTGGCAGTTATAGCCAGGTGTACGGCGTCGACTTTGATAAAACCTTTGCACCAGTTGTCCGTAAAGCCTCCTTGCAAATTTTATTTGCTTGGGGAGCCTCCAAGTCAGCTTCTATTGAACAAATTGATGTTGAGAGCACATACCTCCAAGCAGATCTCCATCATTCCCTATATATGGAACTCCTGCCATTCCTCGAGAACTTCTACAAGCAAAAAAACAAAATCAGCTGTCTTAAGCGGCCTGTGTGCTGTCTCAAGTGTCCCCTGTATGGTAGTCATCAGGGAGCAAAGGAATGGTACAATAAAAATGAGGGAATACTCACCAAAGTTATGGGATTTACTGCAAGCAATGCAGACCCATGTGTCTTCCTCAAATTCATTGGAAAAACCTATATTGTGCTTGGAGTCACCACAGATGACTTTTCCATTGTCACAGACACTGCAGCAACATTGAGGGGGTTCATAAAGGAGTACAGTGGGAGAATCAATGTCACCAAATTAGGTTCTATAGGCTGGCTGTTAGGAATGACAGTTGCCTGTGATGTGGAATGTCGAACCATCACTTTGGCTCAGCAAGCATACAGCCAATCCATAATAGAATGGTTAAGACTGGCTGATGCAAATGCCATTGCCACACCCTTGGAACTGGGCATTGATCTCAGCATTAATTCCCCTTCAATCTCACCTGAATTCCTTTCCTATTTGGATGCCTCCTTTTACAGGATGGGCATTGGCTCCCTTCTTTATCTTTTGGATAGTTCCCATCCCGACATTACTTATGCAGTCTCAACACTTGCAAGATTTATGGCAAATCCAACCATGACTCACCTCAAGGTGCTCAAGCATGTTGGATGTTACATCCTCAGGACAATTGACTATGGTTTGGTGTTAGGGGGAGATAACCTAATCTTGAAAGGTTATTCAGATTCGGACTTCGCTTCCAATTTGGATCGCAAGTCCATCAGTGGTTACATCTTCTTTTATGGTCAGGGTGCTGTAACCTAGAATTCAAAGAAACAAGACTTGGTTACTGTGTCTACAATGGAAGCTGAGTACATTTCCCTTACCCATGCTGGAAAGGAGTTGCAATGGTGCCGAAAACTCATCCTCGAAATAGACTCTTCCGCTGTTTCCAAACCGATGATTCTATATTGCAACAACCAAGCAGCAATTCAACTCACTACCAATAATACCTTCCATATGCGCACCAAACATATTGACATTTACTATCATTTCATTCATCAACTCATCAAAGATGGCTCAGCAAATGTCCACTATATTGCAACTGACCATATGATTGCCAATTGCCTTACTAAATCCCTTGCTTGCATCAAATTTGAGTTCTTTTGTGAGAAGTTGGGTCTTAGAGGTTAGAATAATGAGGGGGAGTGTTGAAGGTAGCATTATTCTGACTTTGTTTCCTTGTTTGGTACTTGTTTCATATGGACTCTCTTACATATGTTCCCTACCTACCAACCCCTGTCTTTACTTCTCTCTCTCGTACCTTTACATACCAGCTTACTGCCTTTAATAGTAAGCCTATACCTATTCCACTTATTTGTTCTCATTACTAACCTTACCTAGTACTTTATATTTATTCTGTCCTAGCTTGGAACCTGCACTCAACTGTATGCCCTTGTTCCAATGTCAAATCTCTTAGGAGATCCCACTGCCCAAGGTATTGGCAAACTAGGTAAGTTCCCAAAATATCGATACAGTGGACATTAAGTGGGATAAGTTTCCTCTTTGTTGTCATCTAGGGAAGGATTTCTGACAATGTTACAAGAGCAGACAGATACTGAATATGGAATCACATTTGATTATCTTTGTTACACTCAAGCTTCAGTAGATCTCTGAATATGGATCTGTTGATGCTGAACATTTGCTGTGTATGTATTTATATGTTTTGTTTCCATTGTTCATCAGTTAACTACTAATCATTCAACATATATTTATTGTATGCAGCTCTCAACAGTCTAAGGCAACAAAGCTCTCTTTCCTTCACACATGCACTTCACCTTGACATGTCTCACATATCAAGTCTCATCTTTCACCCTTCTACTTACTGATTTGCCTCTGTCCCACTGTTTGTTTGCCCATTGAATTGACACAGCTTAGGAAATTGTTGCTTCGGTCTACTCTTGGTGAGCTCTTCAATTGAATAACTGGTACCACTAGTCATCCCCTCACCACTGCCACATCTACTTCATTCAACTCTTACACAAACTTTAAAAAGGCCTACCCTAATGTATTACTCACACTAAACATCATTCAAAGTATTTGATCTACAATTTAATCCATACCCAGGAACACTAACCTAATCTCACAAAGACAAACAAGTACCTGGGGGACAATTTCCAGCTCCTTGAAACTCCTGACAATGATTTTCATGTGCTCTTTGTCAAGGGCACAGTTAGCACAGAAACTCAGCTATTCACTGCACTATGGCATTGCACAGGTTAGATTGCCCCCCTTGCCACTGACAGATATAAACCCACCATCACTGAGCAACATACATTGTTTTGGCTGCTTGATACTGACAGAATGTACTCTGACATTCTTTGTTAGCATGAATTGCTGATGACCATGATATATCTGCACTCACTAACATTGTCTTTAACCAATGTATCACCATACAGTGTACCATCAAGCATGACTTAAACTATACATGATGATGACTGAAACTCCTCTGTCAAAATGGAAATCCTCAGCAAAATTGGGATGGATGTCATATCTCTGCTCTGAGCCAGCAGAACAAGCTGAAGTGGTTTCACCACGGTTCTGCTTCCTGTGCATGCATATCCAAGGCTGTTGCAGGAGAATGCCCATAACTTGCATTGTCCTCTCAAAAAGACCTCACAGAAAATTGAATTCTCTCAAGGATTTATTCCATGTGAGAGGACAATGCAAGTTATGTAACCAATTTAGTTTTCTTTTTTGTCCTTTTGGTTGAGTCATACTCTCACTGCTGGTCTGCAATTTCTGACACATTCTCAATGTTTGTGTGTGTTTTTTCCACTGTTCAACATGACATTCAAGGAACGAGTGCATATATCACATTACAGTCTTCCTTCACTCACTAGTTTCTGTACTGACATGATCAAAGAATGCAGCTACAATGGAAGACATCAACATCTAGAAATTACTTCATAGAATGAGTCCAGCAAGAATTGTACTTGTTATATCACTTCTGACTTCTTTTGCAGGTCATGCTCTACTTAATTGAACAATATTTTAAGGCTTCATCTTTAGTAAGTTGTATGACTTGTCTCCTCTTCATTGCAGTATATACCTATGTTCTATATTTCTCATCTTTTTCATATATTAATTTTTACTTTTCAAATCTTACATCACAGTTTCAAATGATAACTCAAATGACATTGTTGGGATGCTCTGTGCCTCCAGTGCTACAGCTAACTACATCAATCAAGACAGTAACAATTATCCCAGGGCATTTTCCATTGACCTTGATCCCTGGTAATCAGATGTCTCCACCATTGTTGACTTGAAGAAATTCAGTAAAAAGAAAGATCGTGAGCATGAGGTACTCTAGGCTCTCTGGAATCCTGATTTTGTTCTCAGGATGAAGCACTTTGAGACTAATGGATAGCATTTTTTGTTCTGTGAAAAATAAGCTCCTGGTCTTCATGAGATCTGCAGTACTAACATCAAGAAAAATAGGGTTGAGCTTGGGGTTACATAATGACAACCTTGGGGCTCAGGTAACCTGAGGTTGGACAGTGGAAGCCTAGGTAAACTAAGTGCTTGAAGTGTCCTATTCTTCTTAGGTTCCCCAAGGTTGTCATTATGTAACCCCAAGCTCAACCCTATTTTTCCTGATGAACCATATGAGCAGCACAAACAAGGTGGTTTCCTGATGCTGTGCAGGCACTGTACAACAAGTAAAGAACTAAGAAATCTTCTCCATGTCTTCTACCACTCTGATGCTCAACTCTACACACAATTCATATGCATCTCCCTCCCTCCAATGTATCAATTTTTTCCTTTTGGTTTTATAACTCTCAATTTACATTATCTCATTTGTGTTACTGGTTGTATCACTGAAAGATTCCAATGCATGGTCATGTTGGTCACTACTGTAAACCACTGCAATGATATTGAATACATCTAGAAAAATATCTTATGCAATCTACCCCTACACTGTCCAATGCAGGCATTGCTTAACTACAGATATCTTGTTTTCCACTTTGCAGAAAGGGCAACTCAATGAAGAGCATTTTAAACTCTTTTGAGAACTGTGCTCTTATTAGCAAGTCAGCACTTGGTATTATCCCCTTGGACATTGTCTGGCAACATAATTCAATACATAGAAGACAATATGCATCATTGTTTCCAAAAGTGCCAGTTGTACTTTCCCAACACAATATTCACAGCAAAGGATATTGACTGGTAACCATATATGCAATACATAACCAAAGAATCCTGTATCAATCTTGTGGTAATTTTGAGTGTGCCAGAGTTTCCTGAAGATGATGAAACTGAATCACACAAGTCATCAACTATTCCAGTTCAGATAGAACTTTTGACCTTTTTCACCTTTTCTTTCTCAAGAGCAATGTCATTATCCAGTTCTGTCAGTTCATGCAGTTCAAATGTCAACAGAGTCTACTCATTTTTCAGTGTCACCTACAATGGACAAGGTAACAAACACATACCTCCAAACTGCGCTTGCTGAGCTTTGCAAAATCAGAATGTTGAACTGGGACTGGACTCAAACAAAGAGATGAAGGTTGTAATCAAAGACAATGCATGTAATCTTCCAAAAATGCAAGATAGTACCATTTCCTTTCATACTTAGACAACTCAGTGCTCTTTCTATAACATTATCTATTCAATTAACTCCAGGTAGATGTGTACCAGGAAAAAGAACTTTGAACAGAAAGTGGCACACCTAATTGTCAATGTTTCTCTTGGACAACCTGTCTGTTTCTTCTTAGGATTTCCATTGTACGGCATATTCCCTGCTTCTTCAGTGCACATATTCACCTCAAAATATGGAATTACACCTGACTTGACCACTCCATTAGCAGTTTTCCATCCAGTGGTACAGAGATCCTTGGTATTCATGCTCATGCTCACAATATCAGGACTCAGATTATTCTCCACTGCAAGAAGGTTGGCAGAAAATTGTATAGGATCCAGACACTGATGATGGAGATCCATTTGCAAATTCTGGTAACCCATTCTGAAGAATGCTGGTACATCTTCCTGAGCAATACTTGTGAGTCCATACAGTAGCAATGTGCAACTGAGTTTGTCAATCGGCAGCAGTGTGTTGCAATTTATCTGACCAGGATACATGGGGTAGGTCAGTTCACCTGCATTATAAAATTCCTGGGAAAAATTATACATATGTCTCTACCTTTTACAGCAGCAAAAGGTCAGACTGGTGGTGGTGTATAAACTTTGCCTTACACTGTTACAATCTACAATTACCATCCTACACCTCTCATACTGTACATAAATTCTGCAAGAGTTTCCTCAACAGATATAAAGAATTGGTTCACTGTTGCAATTGCATTAGTGGTATCAAAATTTGCTTGCATGTTTCTCCTTTCTGTAAATAGTAATTTTCAAGACAATCCCGCCAGGAATGGGTTCAATCTTGGTCAAGCAGAATCAATTCCAGCTGTACTACTTATGGTGATTTTATGAATGAAAGGATTGCCTTTCCTTGGCTGAACTATGTGTGTCTTCTGATTCTCCCTTATTAATAAGGAAAACAATGAATTAAAAATAGTTCCAAATCAATACTTTCTGTTCAGGATCATTCTTTCAAACCAACAATTGATCCCAACTTTAATTGATTGCAGTAATTCAATTCAATTCTACATTCTAGAGTTTGCACTATGCTGATAATTACAAATTTTTCTCTTGGCTAATGTCAGTTCTAAGCCCTGAATAAGTTCACATCTTTCAGTCTTTGTAAATCTTTTATATGTTCAGTGCCACATACTGTAGATTCTTTATTATCCCTGTCTCTTCATATACTGTATATTTTCCAAAAGGTATGTCTTAAGGTCAACATTTTGTTAATGATAAATTTTGAGCATAGACAGATGAACATGGCAGATACCAATGCTCATCAACACAAAGATCCCCACTTCCATACACCCAAAGCTATGATGTAGGTGCCCATGTGTTTCCGGAAATGGGTTGGGTCAATATCATTTAGTGCTATAGAATCTCGAGAATAGACAGAATTTTCCCTGCCCACTTCTTCAGCTGTTTGACCACTGACTCTGTCCTGGAATGGGCAGTTACTCCAGGGCCCAACACTCATGTGGCATGGCGGGACCCCATGCTTTCAAGTTGAGTCAGCGACTGTTGCCACGTGAGGCACAGAGCTGCAGCTGAGCCGCAACTGGATGGATACCCCCTTCTTGTGAAATAGAGTTGGAAATAATTAATTTCCAGATTGCAGTGAAACTAAATGTTTCATTAAGGGAGTGAAATTGAGATTTTATTGTTCAACTAGAAACATCAAATTTCTAATTGTCATTCGCAAAAGTGGAAGTCAAAGATTTCACATTGATTGAAAGGAGCCCTTTCTGGCATTGACTGAAAGTTATAATTTCACTTTGACTTTAAAGCTATGGCGGCCAAGTTCCTGAAAGCGGACCTCACATCATGCAAGGACCTCCTGAATAAGTCAATAGATTCTGTACTAGCAGAGTAGATGATGAACTCTTCCTCTTCTTGCATCACGTTCCCTCTTTTGCTCTCTTTGTTTTGGACTTACACTTGGATATTTACAGTTACAGTACTCCATACTTGCTTGTTTCAGGCACTCTTTCTTCAGCCCATTGTTTGTCAATCTTCCTTTATTCCAATTTGCCTTTGCATATGCATATCATATCATCAATGGACCCATTAGTCTTTCTTCATGTGTAATATGACAGATGGAACAATTTATCTCACTCTTTTGATATGGCTGCAATATGGCTTTCTCTGCTGAAAACTAAGGCTGGTGGCACTTCCGAGCTGCATAAGATATTGTTTATTGAAATTTGGCATCCTTTGTACCTACATACACAAGCTTTCACAATTATACATTATAATATACAGATAATATGTCAATTCACTGAGAGAATATGAAATACAACATTCTTGACACCATTTCTGACCTTCTTCAAAGAGGATCTAGTGCTTGACTTGCACTTCCACCCAATACTGGTGTGAAAATTCTCTTTTCTGGCAAGAGCAGAATGGCGAGAAGATGTGCAAGTCACAATTGGAAGGAGTCATGGTGGACAAAGTCTGGCTGTTGAAATTGAGGGAAACAAGACATACAGCGTAGAAATTGATGGGGTTGGGGACAGAGGTGAGGGAGCAGGTGCATGAGCTTGAAGCCAGTCATCAGCAATACACTGGGCAGGAGATGGTCCAATGGAGGGATCATGAAAGTCAGGCTGAGTAGCAACAATGAGAAGAAGTACCATCATCCCAGACAGAGCTGACAGGGGTGCTGGTTGACAGAAATGTGGTGTCTTCCCGAGGATCCTCCATGGCATCCAAAGGATATGATGAAGATGCTGGGGGATGCTGGAAGCCCCCACCATTGTTTTGTGAGCTCTGCTGACCATGGAATCTAAAATCAGCACTGAACCTGTACCAATTGAGCTCCATGTCTGGATTTTCTCCTCCTCCTCCTGGCCCTCCATAGCCTGGTTTCCACCTGCTGTCCTTTTCGAACAGGAACTCAGTCTTCAATTGGACCAAAGTTCACAGTATGTTGTACATCGTGTCAACAACTGCATTGTGCTGAGGAACATTGGCGGCTTGTAGAGCAGCAGAGAGGGACATGGATGACTGGGGAAAATTACTGTCTGCCGGGGGGGCTCCACATAGCCAGGGTATGAAGAGCATTGAAGAGGGCAGCAAAGGGAGAGAGATGGGAGTAAAATCCTGTTGTGTTGCAGAAATCAAAATTCACAGCTAGTGTTGCACTTGTACCTGTGAGGTACGGTGTAGTATTTGTGAATATTTCCATCTTCCTGTGATGTGGCTCAGATGAGTGTTTCCGATTCCTTTCGTTTCTCCACATTCCAGGTGGTTTTGCCATTGTGCACCGCAGTGAGATATATCAGGATGTCATTCAATTGATCGATGCAAGATATGATCAAGAAGAGATGATGGTCAAGGAGAGTATGTATATGGACTGCGACTGATAGAAGAAAATAAGTAGGAGGGAAGTAGATAACACACTGGGCATGAGGAATAAGCGATTATGTACACAGAAAGACCTCGGAGGCATTCCTAATGCGTATTCGTACATCAACAGCTAATAAAGAGTCAGCAAAACAGAAACAAATGCGGTGGATGATAGAACTCACCAATAGATTATTTTTTGCTTCGGATTTGGGAAGACATACATGTGCGAGCTGCACAAACGACGTACAGTGAGGAACTTGATGTGTGATATGGCAGTAGAGGAAGTGAGCGTAAATGAACCATCTGAGAAGCCAGGCTTTCGCTGTAGCTTCTGACTTTGCATTTTGTTTACTTGGAGGCAGGCTCTTCAGAGAAGGTGCTCTTCCATTTGGCGCATTGTTTCGACTATTCTCCATCTCCAGTAGCCATATAGAGACAGCACGTTCCGCGCATTCTGTGAAATTGGAGCTGAGATTGAAGGACAGTGACTGCGAGTATTGGTCAATAGGTTGAGTGTCATTCTTCTTCACCGATTCATGGTCAAATGCAATGGGAAAACACGGAACTCGAGATCGGGAGATCAATGTAGCTATTGAATCAGGCTGGAGAGCATAGAAGATAGAGAAGAAATTGGGCAGAGAAACAATCGACAAAGTGTTTGCTGTTTGGTTGGCGAGCGCTGTGTCATCGTCGTTGTTCATAATGAACAACGCGGTCCGGTGGCCGGTGACTGCTCGTTTGTACCACGTACATGCTCTGGGATATAGCGCAGCATTGAAATTTGCGCTAGAAAGTGGCACATCCTGGTATACAGTACAAAAATAACGACAGAAATAGAGTCAAAAACTTGAGTATGCACAACATACCTCCCCTCGGACTCAACCCTCACATTGACCCAGACCCTCTCCAAATTGACCAACTCCTTCGAGGACTCAAGTAGAGAGCACAGCAGCACCCTCTGTCCTTTTCTTCAAAACTCACCCTCCTCATCGCATCGCCTCAAATGCACATGTCCCCCTCTTCGCTACTTGTAGAAATGGAAGAAGCGAGATATACATCTCTAACTCGATCCACTTCTGTCAAAGAGGACGAACGATACAGGAAGGAGAAAGCGCGCATCATTTTCCGTTTCGACTTGCTGGCTGTGGATCGACTGCCACCCGCAATGGATTGCAACAGATTCCCGGTCTTTCTTCGAGGCCCAGTGTTACAGGAACAGCGGCTCGACATCGAAGAGGTGCTTTTAAAACCGGCTTTGTGCATACTAAACGCGAACGAGAGATTGTGAAAAGCCTGAGTAAAGCATCTGAACTCGACCGCACATTGACGCAAGTCACCGCTGATAGTCTCCACAATGACGGAATCTTTGACAGAGAGACCGAGGAGGGCCTTTAACGTCCAGTCTTGGATTTGATTGAAGTGTTCGGTGGACTGTTCGCGATATACCGGCTGAATCTTCTGGGGACAATTCCAGTCTTCAAGGGCCCTCAGGGTATTCACACACACAGCAAACGGTGTGACGTGGGAGTCAAACATGGGAAAGTTTTCGTATGGGCGATGGAAGGTTTGAGGAGGCCCTTGTCTATGGTCAAAGATTGGAGGTTGCGAAGGGAAGTGTGGGGAGGGGAGAATCTGATATTTATATTTGGAGCCATCTCGCTGGATAGGAAGCATCAGATTAGCGGTGATAATATGTAGGCAGACCTACGTACAAGCCCTTTAAATCCCTCTAACGAGACGGGCTGCGCAAACAGAGGTATACAGTCGGCTGAGAAGACAAAGAGCGTTCCGGGAAATCATCGCTGGGATGCAAGGTTTGGCCAGTGGATTTAGTGGATCCGATACATTTAGTTGGGTGAAGGCCTGCGAGAGCACGGAAGGTCTACTCACGTGAAGGTGCTACTCACGTCATCGTTGTTGACCACAACCATCATGGCCATGGCCATGGGCCTGGCCCAGGAATTCTCTGCACTTTCTATCGTACCTCCTCCCGACTTTAACTTTGTCCGACCCCTTGAGAACGAAGACGACTTTGCAATTCAAATCGAAGATATCGCCCCATCATCGTCTGGAAACACAGACGCTTTCTCTGTTCACAGCACTCCCAGCCTCCGAGGTCGTTCATTCGACACAGCTAAAAAATGGCTTGCAGCTTGGCTTCGTCTTGAAGCTGTAAATATGTATAAATGCCACGTAACGTTAGTTGCGTTCAGCTCCATACAGGCAATCGAGTTTGCTAATGTTCTTGTTCCCCAAGCCGCGCCTACGGAGATTGTAAGCTTATCAGATATTTACCAGCCCTGAAGCCAACTAAATCTCTCTCCCAGGTACGAAATATTGCTTTCGCCCTTGGAATTCCAACCATAACCATTCATTCTCGCCTCTTTCTCATGCCATGTGCGTTTTTTTTTCTCTGCCCTTTCCTCCTTCTTTCCTACATATGTTGCTGATATCTTTTGGCAGTACGCGTTGACATCCATCGTCTTTTGGATTCGTACAGAATTCTCTTTCTCCCCGACGAGAAGATAATCAGACTACTTGCGAAATATCTCTCCGATATCCGACTTAAAGACAAAACCCGGGTGGCTTGGGTCCAGATTCGCGAGGGTCGGCTACCAGGATTCGAGCAACTTGTATGTTCTCTCTGCTATCGCTGACTTTAATTCATTCTCTTATTGGTTTTAATCCTCCAGAAAGACGGCACTGTCTACTCGTACACCCTTCTTTGCTCCCCTTATTTCACGGACCAATTTCCCATCTATCGCCTCGAGGGCGACGCAGGGAATATCTTTTCTCGTCCCTTTCTGTCTTTTCCCACTGTCGAATCGCATGTCAGCCCGTTCGCTATGTGTGTCAATGCATTGCGCGTGCTCGAGGGTCCTAAAGGGCCTCGGCATGTCCGCGACGCTTTTCCTACGTCCAGCGAGATGGACCGAATTCAGAGAATGACAGTTCTAGCTCTGCTAGGATTGAAACAGGATACGAACTTACCAGAGGTTCCGCAAGACATAGCAGGTCGTGCGGCCGCCTTTAGGGAATTTGCAACGGCTTTCAATAACATGCTTGCGTCGGCGTCGGCGCAGAGCAGTCGATCTATCATCACTCGCCAAGACTCATTCGATCACTCGCTTAGATCATTCCAGACCTCTCATTCCTCTGATTCAGGAGACGACGCCTCCCCTCCTTCTCCCAGTCCTGCGCCTTCTCAAACCTCCCACCCGAAAAACACATATTTAGTCAAACAACGCGCCGATGGTCCTACCTCCGAACCCGTCTCATCTCCCCAAAACGTATATCCCACCCCCGCTTCTCTTGTTGCGGAAGATTACTTCTCATCCCAAAGCACTCGTTCACCCTCCATCGCCTCACCATTTACACCCGTTCAACCACGACTTTTGAAAGCACTGCGTTCGACCTTTGCTCGCGTCACTGGTCGACTTTCGAAGAGTGGAAAAGGTATGTAAAAACCGTCGCTGAAAACGGTCCGACCTTTCGTACTACAAACAGAGAAGAGGAGCCGCTAGGTACATATTGTATGGTAGTCGGCACTCCCTGTCAAAAAAAACAGCATATTTGTTCCTGTTTGTTCCCCGCCAAATGATCATTTGGCCATGTTCCGCTTGATAACTCTTTCGTTCCTGCCTTTGGCGACTACTGTTGTGGGAAAAAAATGTTTATTTTATACATGCGGTGTTTGTTCTAGACTGCGAATACAGTTTTCCTAAAGGCAACTTAACATATCACAATCCCTGCTTGCCTCCTTTCCTATTTGCGAGTAAGTAAAAATCAAATCATCCCCGGAGTCCGTAAATTGGTCAAAAGGTATATTCCAGAGTTGGAATCAAACTCCCAAGCATTGGAAATATTGTAAGGTCAGCATTAGGTAACAGAAATTTACAGCGATGAGTCGATTATCAGAAAGTGCACAATTTACACAGCGCAAGATGGTACATTTCTACATTGTCACTTAACTGTTCACTTGAATCTTGATTTCCCAAGTTATCCTCCATCATAATGTCTCTGTCACTAAGATTCTCCAAGCTGCAACTTGGGTGTATGAGTGAGAACATCAAATTCAAGTCAACAAGCATACCTTGGTGAGTGTCTCGCTAAAGCTCCTAGTACTGCTGTAAGTAGATCATCTCGCTTGGTGAGTTTTGAGATAGAGACTTTGGCGAGAACCTCGTCTTGAAGCTCCTTCTTGTACTTGTTGAACTGGTCCTTGAGATGCGAAATAGTCATTGACTCCACCTTTCCACGGTCATATTCAATCCCCACTTTCTTCATCCTCTCCTCTTCTTCCCACCGCTTTTTCGCCAATGTGTCCCTCTTTTCCCTTGCCTCCTCTGCTGTTTTCTTCTGGTGCTCCAAAGCCCTTCTCTGAAACTCCTTTGACTTGCTATTACCTTCCATATTTCGTACAGTTTCCATAGCATACTTCAAGTCTGCCGCTGTGCATACCTTTTCAAAAAATTTGACAGTCTCATTATCACATGTGTGTGTCTGGTCCAAGTAGGCCTCCATTGTGCTGGATGGATTGAAATGGCAAAATTGTTGCCCACCGCCAAGATACAACTCACTAGAATCATTCAGCATCACCACAGTCTGCAGAAATTTGATTTCTTCTTCTGTCAATGAGTCATATCCATTGGGATTATTCCTGTGGTACTCCTTGGTAAATCAATGCCATCCACCAGATGCACCAGAGAAGACAGCCGTAGTAGTGGACAAGAGGTCAGGAAGGTCGGGAAGGAGCTGGAGAATTGTACAGTAAAGGATTCAGTCACGAATACGTTTGCCATCGAGAGTAATGGAGGATGAAAGTTCAGGAGAGTCAAGATACTTGTGATAATAAATGGAATCAGGGTTTTCAGCAATGTTATGACAGAATTCAGGGACATTTCGGTGAAGAGTAATCATCTCAGGGCTGAGAGCAGTAGCCAGGGTATCAGCTTGGACGAGACTAAGGTAAGGCCATGAGCACAGCATCCCATGCATTGCAATTGCAACAAGTTCTAATCTCGTACCCAGATGTTTTAGGACACTCCGGCATCTCCTTGCCGTCCGGAAAATACAAATGTAAATAAATGAACAAACAAAAAAACAAACAACGATTCGTGTCCTAAAACATCTGGTACATTTTGATAGGCAGGGGCGGATCGATGCATAGCCACCAAAACGAATTCAAAATCAATACATTCGACCGCATTCGCAATTGCTACTTTCACCCACACTGTGCTAAGCAGCTCTGAGTTCCAGGTTGGCCCTCAGACAAATGTAAGACCTCTTATAAGTATATAATGCCTCATTTCTGCTTATCTCGACTCGAGAATGCAAGTAGAAAGCATGTTTTCTCTGGGGTGGCTGTGTATTGATCCGCCCCCTGCCTATCAAAATGTACCAGATGTCTACGATGCCGCTCTGTTGTTTGTTTTTTGTTTGTTCCATTGTTTACCTTTGTATTTTTTGCTGTCACAGCAGAGCGGTCCGCGTCGTAGACATCTAGGTATGAGATTAAACAAGTTCAATGATAGTTGCTATGCAGTTTAATCCCTTGAGAATATTCTCTTCAAGATGATTTGCACCAGCCTTGCCTTTGCCGTCACATATCTTGTCAATGAGCTGGATGTGGAAAGAGAGGAATGAGATCACCTCAGCAGCAGTGTATGTGTGGGATTGATAGCAAGTGTTCAAAGTGTCAGGGAATCTCTTTGCAGCTTCTTTGGAATCAAGGCCATAGATCTGCTTATGTTTGCCCATGAATATGCAGTATCTATCCTGATAGCCAGTTTCACCATTCTTGTGTTGGTAAAGTGCTCCAAGTAGAGCAGTGAGTTTTGTGCCACCATGATCACAAGATTTTACACAATGCTGTAGACCTTCCTCGTCATTATTTTCTAATGCAAGTTGAATAGTTGCATCTTGAGCCTTATTTCTGAGAGTGCATGGCCCTGGCTTGCCAAGATCTGACCACATCTGATGTAGCATCTTGACACCAGCCTCAAAAGCATTGTGTCTGGCACATCCAGCAAAGACCATAATAGTCAACAGCTGCTGTTGATGCTCAGGAAGTGCATCAAAGACAGGTCATCCAAGTTGCTCAAGTGTCAGATCATCAAGAATTTTATGGCAAAATTCTGGATGACTATTTGTTCAAGGTGTCATTTAGTGTATATATAAACAGTTTGACATAGGCTGGAAAATCTCACGGTTTGGTTGCTTCATTCTGTTTAAGATTTGCTTGCTTCAGAATCTCTTGCTCTGAGATCTTTTCCTCCTCATCTAAAATCTGTTCAGGGTCCATGTGATGCATCACCTCCTGGCCAAAGTCCTGTAGAATGACTTGAAACTTGTGATCTTTTTCCAAGTTGAATTCCTTGACACCATCACATCAGGAAAAATAGGTTGAGCTTGGGGTTAAATGATGACAACCTCAGGAAACCTAAGAAGAATAGGACACTTCAAGCACTTAGCTTACCTGGGCTTCCACTGTCCAACCTCAGGTAACCATCATTTAACCCCAAGCTCAACCCTATTTTTCCTGATGCAGTGGCATGATCTTGTGTATGATAAATAGTTTTTCTTGAGATGTTATCCTTGTCTAGGGCACAGTGTGTTCATTCAGAAAGTGGAGATTTTGAGTATACTTGTGAGATGCAATCAGCTAGTTCCATATGGGCACTGAATTGGGACTGAGCAATGTGATCAACTGCAGGTTTTACTTCTGTGAATCAGATTTTTGCCTTCCAAGTAGAGCAATCTTCATTATTGACACCATCTTCATATGAAGGAGCATTGTAGACATAGCTTCTGGTCTCTTGGGAAACTCCATGCATCATAGTACTGTCAGAAAGATGACCCAGACCTGACTAAAGTGAGACTAGAGTATTGTTTGCATAATGTTGAATGACACAAACTGTCAACTTGTGATATTTCATGTCCCAGCTGAATGATCCCAAGCACTCCAAGTTCCTTTCTTGCTCGACCACCAGTGCAATCACTCATGATGCAAGGTATGTTGATGCCAAAAGCAGTACAAAAAATTGATAAGAGCATGTTCAAAGTTATGACATCTGGCTGCCTTCAGCTCAGAATATAGTTTCCTGTAGGCCCAGCTATAAGTCCCGCTGTCCAATTCTATCCAGTCTACAATAGAATCTAGTGATTGCCGAGTGCTTTGGAGAGATGTTTGTGCTCAAGAAACTTTCTTGTTAAGAGCATAGATTTGGGAGTGAAGTTGTTGAATAGATGTACGAAGATCATGAGCAGTGGAGGTTGAGCATTTAAGTTCTGATGTTGTGTTGAGAAGCTGCATTTGTAAAGATGAATTTTCGGCAGTTAGAGAGTAAATTTCAAGAGAAAGAGACATGATTGCAGCATTGGAAGTGGATAGCTGGGACTCTAGTGTGTTAATCTGCAATTTTAATGTGCTCTGGATGCATTAAACATGTTTAGAAGCTTTGAAACTCAGCTTTGCTTCCTTTGATAGCTTGTACTTCATTCTCCTCTCAGATGCAAGACTTTCATCCAGCTGAATCTGCAGGGATTGTATAGAGGATAAGAGGTGTTCCTTCTCAAGTGAAAGATTGAAGATTTTGGACTCTAGCTGTGCAATATGAGCCTTGAGCTTGGTTGTAGTGGCATGTGAGTGAGCAGCTTCGACTTGTAGCTGTGATACTAGAATGTCTTTATCTGCCAAAGCTGAAGAGATTTCTGTGACTTTGAGCTGAAGCTGAGAGATGGTTGATGTTTTCTTGGACTGGGAATGAGTGGATCTGGAACTGTTGGTGATGTTCTCCATTACAGAAGGAGACAAAGGGTGAGTAGAAGCTGAAGGGATTATTCATGTACAAGGTGATTCTTTGTCTTTTTGAGTGCAGCAATCTTTGCAGAGGATGATTTGGGTGGTCTTCCAACCATAATACAAGATTTGAGGTGATTTGAGATGAACAAGCAGCCAGATTCCTGAGCTGAATGGTTGAGTCAATGAGATGGAAGTAAAATATCAGGTGTGGGAACTTGCTATTGATTGAGCTTACCTGCATATGAAGTCGATGCATTTCTTGCACCAGATCTTTCGAATTTTTGTAGAGTTTGGTGAGCAAAATTTGAGTATACATACTAGAGATTCATTCTATAGTTGTAATGGCTTTCATTGTGAATTCAATTCCAGTGTTTTCTATTGAAATGGGCAAAAAGAAACATATAACTTTTGTTACAGAATTTTATACAAAATCTGGAAAAACCAAAAGTTTCTATGGCACCTTCTGATAAAATCGAGCCATGAGTCATGAAATTTGGTCCTTCGTGAATTTGTTCAAGTTGGCATGTGGTGGGAATAAGTGCCCTATGGGCACTTATGCATGAGGACCTGCCGTTTTTTTGGCAGGGAATGCCGAGTACTATATTGTATACCCATTATAGACATCCATTTGTGTTTTTTTATAATCTTTGCCCAAAATACATGTACATAGCTGGGCAGTAATACATATGTAGTAGTAGTAGATGGAAACTTGCATCAAATCATGATTTCACACTGGATGTACATATACATGGTGGGTGCGGCTTAGTATGAGAATGTCGGAATTTTTGTATGCTCATCTCTCTCTCGACGCGGGAGTATTTTGGTAAGCCTTTTTTTTTCAATGTCACAAACCCTGATGTAGAATCTGTATCTTACAGGGTATGGTATTTCTATCAGCAGGTATTCGTCATTCGGTACAAAGTCTGGCTTCTGAATATTATCTTCCTCCTCAGGCTGTCATTGCAGTGGTCGTACAACTGTGACTATCACCTGTGCCATGTGAATAGTTCTACTCTGACCTCGAAAACTTTTTTAGCTTCTTGTGTTGGTGCATTTGGATCTGTACATTGAAACAACTTTCATTCAACATTCATATCCGCTAACCAGTACTTTACTGGAGCAGTGAGTAATAAGAACTTTTTCTGGATTGGTCCAATCTAAGTGGACAACATCCTTAGTCAAGAAGGCCTCCGTCTAATCTCGATATCTAGATTGTAGTAATCATTGCAAGTTCTGGCTTTATCATGGGTTAGTATTGTTAAACGAAGTAAATACATCAGCAAAACAGTTCCAATGCCTGAGCATATCTGACCTCCCCTTGGGAAGCTTGAGGGTGCCTGGAATGCCCAGGAAACCTGGAGTGCCCACACTTACTGGGGTTGCCAGGAGATACCCCCCCTATCCTCTGGAAACACAAACTTAAAAAGGAATTCTTGATTGTAGAAGGACAGCCTGGATCATGTCCGAGTGATTTCTGCTAGGTACAAAAGTATCACCAGTAAACTTGAACTCCTACAAAGAGCATTTATAAACCTGATATCTTAAATCTCACATGCGGAGATATTATCAGGCAATGGTTATAATGTGAGTCTTTGAGTGGCACACAACACGAATACTTCTGAAGCCTGACGTAATCTTTGCAAGCGTTGAATCCGGACTGTTATCTGGACTTAGGATGGTCCTGATATTGATTTTCTATTGTACAACGGTGACCAGTGCGGTACAGGGTCTTCTATGCCTCTATCGAACCAGGTGAATCTAACAACCCGCTTACGGTTGTAGGACTTCACCTACTTCCCCGCCTGCCAAATCTTGGTGGGATTATTTTCGCCTTTCTTATGCTGTTCGGACTTAACCAACTAATGTCAAACAGGGAATTGTACCAACGTTGATCATTGTTCGTGTTGGTCTTGGGGTCTCAACTGAGGACCCAACAAATAGCAGTAACACGGCGTCCGGCTTAAGATTCCAGAGTAATGGTAGCACCAGCGTGGATAACAGCTATTATCGACGGAGTAAAGGACGTTTTGAGACCGTGATTGCTTTGTCCCGCTCGAAAAATCACGAACAATCGTCAGGGTAACTCTTTCTCCGAGGGTGATATTGTTACCGAACATCCTGCTGAAAGTCAGGATAAGTCGGCTCTGCACCCAAACCAGTACTATGCTGCCTAACAATTGTCCATATGTAATCAATGTCGTACGTGGTTGACTTCATTGGCTGACCCATGTTGTAGCTGTGCAATATATTGACCATCGATCCCTCCACGTTTCGTAGAAAAGAAAGAAAACCGCATTCCTTGTTCCTCTTCGTCGTCGTCGCCGTTGCATGATGACCGAACGAAGAAGGTGGTGTTTACAACCCAGCCAAGACTCCAACACTTAAACCCCGTCGTCAAATTGATTTTCTTCACTAATCTCGATGGATTGAATGTCGGGCATGAATGCGATGGAAGTATCGTTTGTGTTTGAAGTTATTCGCATTTCATGGAAACCGATGCATAGGTCCCAATATGGCTGGGGAAAAGTAATGGGTAAAAGCTTGAGGAGAATGTAAGCCTTGGCCGCCAAAGTTGTTGCAACTTGCAAGTCTGACAGGCGTTGAGGATACCTGATCAAGCATCTGATTTCCCTACGGTTCCGTTCAACCGCGGCAATTCTGCACGTCTTTTTTCAAGTCAGCATCGAGCGTCGGGCGTATTGACGAAGACGCAGAGTCTTCGAAGACCAGTCCAGGCTTCAGCCCCATTATTGTGAGCTTACTAGATGTAATCCCAAACGTATCCCAAAGACGTTTGGCGCATGTGTCCGACCGCTCAATCCACTTTGCTGATGGGGCAACTAGCTTTCAACGCTTCAAATGTGAACTTCAAAGTTCAGAGCATGATTGTGCGCCATTAAACGAGAATGAGCACGACCCAATTTGCACGTGCAGTCAGATACTTGCGAATGTAAACGAGGTTCTATTAGTAGCTTCTCTCCCAGCCGTCGTGCTGACCTTTCTGCTCAATGTGTTGAATATTCCGGTGACAGATCGCCCTGTCAGTCGGCATGATTAATATGTACTGGATTAGATTAGCATGGGATTGCGCTAGTTCACCGGCATTCCTCGGAACTTGTAACTATTTATGTCCAGGGAAAATATAAGTACGGGAAGCGCATCAACCCGTTACTCGCCTTCTTCTTTCCTTCATGCGAATAGCTACCACGCTCGCGGCAATACCTGCACTTCTGGGCATCGGGGCGCAGAGCTTGTATAACCCTCACGATACTCAGGATGATGGTTAGCAAGCTCTTTCTTTTGGCAAGCACTTGTAACCTCTAGCCGACCTCGAAAACACCCAGTATGACTTTGTGATTGTCGGTGGTAAGTTATGTGTTTTACGGGCGTGGAATACATCTTTGCGAGCACACATTGTCTGTCAATTTTAGGTGGTACTGCCGGTAGTGTGCTTGCGAGCCGTCTGTCTGAGTCCGGTCAAATAGAGTTCTTGTTGTCGAAGCAGGCATAGAGTGCGCTTAGTATTGTCATTGACCGGACGTACATCGGCTGAGGTCGCTGTTCCAGTAACAAAGGTATCGTTGACCTCGAAGTACCTTTCACAGCAATCAGCCTCAGGGACAATGGTACTATGACCAATTGGAACTATACAACAGTTCCTCAACCTGGTGCTCTCAACCAAAGTCTCGAGGTAGCGAGAGGATTCGTGCTGGGCGGAAGCAGCAGTATCAGTATGTCACAGTTGCATTGCTGCCGGTCCGTCTGTAAATTTTCGGTCTTAGACACATTGAATTGGTACTGTGCCTCCAATGATTTCTGGGATAATCTTGCGCGAATCACTGGGGATGACGGATGGTCGTGGAATTCAGTGGAAGAGTATTACTTCAAGGTGCGACTTATTCCCTTCAAAGGTTGAAGTCGATGCGTGTATTGATCCTTTCGTTTGCCGAACTAGTGTTCACGTCTCGTTACACCTCAGGATGGTCGAAGTATCACTACGGAGGCAAATGCATCCGCTCATGGCGATGGACCCGTCAAAGTGACTGTCAACGGCTTCGTTTTTGATATCGACACAACTTTTGAGGAGGCAGCGAGGAACTCCTCTCAATTCCCTTACAATCTCGATTACAACTCGGGCAACAAATTGGGAATAGGTAGGATCGCGCCTCGTCTGACTGAGATGCAACGTAATTCTAAGTGCTCGATCAGGTTGGGCACAGTCTTCCACTGGCGATGGACAAAGGAATAGCGCTGCCACTGCCTACCTTGAACCGGCCCTCAACAGAACCAACTTGGATGTTCTCATCAACACTCGTGTAACCAAGCTCCTTTCATCGTCTGTGAACAACGGCACACCTGTAATTGATGTGGTTCAGCTGGCATCAGACGCTAATGGTACGCTTGTTTCGGAAAACTTACCTCTGCAACTCGTGTATCTCTTCTAATTTCACTCTCACAAACTTACTAGGCCCTCGAATGGACGTCACCGCCACTAAAGAGGTCATTCTTAGTGCTGGTGCGATAGGAACTCCCCAAATCCTTCTTCTCTCAGGCATTGGCCCTAAGGCGGACCTCGATGCACTCAACATCGATGTTGTCATAGACTCGCCTGCTGTTGGCTTAAATCTAACTGACCAACCAGCCACCGGGGTAGTGTACAATGTCACATCTGTTCAAACATTCACCGACGTGCAACGTAACTCAACATTAGCCGACCAGTTCATGCAGCAGTGGACAGAGAACAGAACCGGATTATACGTTAACTATCCGGGATCAATAGTTGGTTTTAAACTTCCTTCACCATTTGAGGACCACTCGTCCGGGCCTAGAAGTGCAAACATCGGGTTCGTTACTGTTGTAAATCATCTTTGGCAACATGTTCTGGTATCACAGCAATCGATTCATTTTCTGCTCTTGGTATGAAGGATGGCTTCTTTGGTGCCCCTCAGATCCCGGACACAGGCGAGTTCATCAACCTTTTGGTCCCCGTTCTTTCTCCCACTTCTCGTATGCTTCTTTCCCTTCCACCTGCGGGATTGTGATGTTCTATCGTCTCCTCTTCTAGGTGGTTCCGTGAAGCTTGCATCAACTGATCCCTTTGAGTCACCCCTCATTGATTTCGGTGTTTACACCACTGATTATGATATCAATGCTCAAGTTGAGGCGATGAAGATCATCGATGAAGTATTCTCTTTGCCCCAGTTCGACGGGATTGTTCTAGGCCCCTATGGCGATTTGGCTGATGCGAAAACTGACGAACAGAAGGCTCTCTATGCAAAGCAAACTGTTGGCGTGTATGATCATGCTTCCTGTTCTGCTTCAATGGGATCACAATAGCAGTAGTGTTTAATAAGTAAAAGTAGTTGACGACAGGTTTCTATTTTGTCCACTTCCATGAGTCCCTCGTTGAATTATGCTGATCAGTACTTTTCTGTATTCATGATGGAACCAAGCACATCGAAAAGTCACTGGCAATGCGGTGACTTATTAAGGCCTAAATTGTTGCATCGACTCCCGCTCATTGTTATTGGGTAAACCCAATCTTTACGCGATCGACTGAGTCTTCAATTATCCGGCGAAATGTGCACGCTAACGACCGTGCTTCACTCCAATATTCTCACTTGTACTCTCAGTCCCACCACATTTTAGGCAGAACGCTTCTGCTGATCATTTTTCCAGCGAGGTTAATCTGCTCTCGACGCGTCTGCAATAATACAAAGCAACCAGCAGTCTGGCACACATCCACTGGCGTCTTCGATCCACATTGCTGACTCTCTATGATCATTCCTCGCCAAAAAAAAATGCTCTTTGATCAGGTCAACGATTAAAGTGTTTGCGGCGTATTATTGCCCGTGGTTGCATCATTTTTCTACCATGTAATATACAGATAAAGGAAAAGTCATCATTAACGGTAAGGATCTGCAGACCAGATAAATCAATGGTTTTACGAAAGAAACTTATTGCCTCAGAGGGATACCAAAATCACTGTGTTTGGTGACTATCCAGGTGTTTAAACATGAGAATCCAATTGGATCTTCAAATTCCATTAATTGCAACACGTACTTGACTCAACTTTTCAGGTCCTAGGCCACCGGGTATTTTTCCAGATACAAACAATGTATCTCATTCTCATAATCCTTGAGGGCAAGGGCTCTTCGTGGCATTCCCTTGGGGGACTGGAGAATTGGTTTTGTAGGCTGCGCCAATAGAATCAACTTGATAATGATTTGGAGTCAGACAATAAGCATGACAGCCTATCAACACAGACCTGTTCTGAAATCCGCGAATGAAGTGAAAGCTTGGGGTTGATATGCTGAATTGCAGTCCTGACATCAGGAGTTATCAATACTGTTGTAGTAGAAGTTGAAAGGATGGACTGACCGAACTTGTTCCACATTCAAACCCGCGGTTTCACAAGGTTGAACAAGCACACCTAGATGCTTTCGAGATTGACCAAAGAGCAAGGCGCTCTCCAGTTTTAAAATTCTACACAGCATCTCTTCTAAAGACACTAGTCAACATCTACCTTTCTACCAAGTACGCACTGTGTATCCATCGGAGGGGAGCAACTCACCGATAGGCACAGGGTTTACCTGTTTGGCGGAAGGAGTTATTTTCAGAAAAACAGAAAGGTTCGATGAACTTGCCATTTGCCCAGAACTAAGCATAATCTGATCTCCAATCCTTCCTACAACAATGTAATGATTCTCCTTGATCGGATGTTTCATGAATATGTCCCCTGGATCATATGCAGGCATTTCATTGTATGTCGTGTTGCACACTGGTAGCCTACGATTTTCAGTGCTCTTGAACGGTTGTAAGTATATACGCATACTTGAAAACAATAGGAAGCATATCTTACTAAGACTTTCAAAGTATAAAGTCCATCCGGTCTTGACGTGAACTTTAATTCTGGGATTGGAGGAGCACAGAAATACTCCCAATCATCTCCTGTGTTCTCTAGAACCAAATTGGTTAGCGTTGTTTACCAATTTTTGGTGCTGAGACCCCACCAGATATGATTCCCACTATACCATTCTCTGTCCTAAACTGTAGCTCTAGCAGGATGACACTCGATAAGACGCTGTACTTACGACCCATATAAAGTATTGATACGGACCCCTTTCTTTGCCAATGCGACTCCTACCCCTGCATTTAGCCTTCTGCCACCGGTGATCTATAAATTAGTGTCAGCTGAAAAAGCTTCCTATTCAGTTACTAAATTCTTACCACCCCATTCATTGGTTTGAGTAAGTCAATGGTTCTTTCTTCCGAGTCAAATGCCCAGGTCTTTGAGACAGTGGGTTCTTCACAGAATTCAATTAAAGAATTCAGACACGTACCTCAATCAAAGCTGGAGAGACCCAGGCAAAGGATGGCTTAGTTTGCACAAATCCATTATAAATTGTATTTGGAGAAGGAGGAGAAACTGATGATTTGTCTTTTGGATTGAGCATTGCCATGATAAATCCAGAACGGGGCTGTAGAGACATATGTCATCCAGGTTGTCACCAGCACTTGCAATGAATTTACCATCCAGCTCAGAAACATGAGGCCCGAGGTGTGAAAGAGCTCTAGCCCCTGCAAGCCAAATATTTTACCAACCACCAACTCATATGCATAATCTGTTGTTCACATTGATATCTCGACTGTGATCTGGAAAAAACTTCAATACACTGACCAATGATTTCAGCGTCTTTCAACATAAAATACGCCGATCGGTTTATAGTTTTTGGAAACAATGCACTAGAGCCTGAACACCGTGAGAATAAGTCTCAAATGAGAATCTAGCAAAGTTACTTGAGGAATGCACAATGAAAGCTGTATCATTTATATCTCTGGTGTGCTGCGGGAAGTCGGCCCTACCATTACACTCCGAAAAGAGAAAGTCAGAGGCTGGAGCTTGCAAAAGACCAGGAACGTGTTTGTCTTTGAGCAGCTTGAGAGCTTCAAGTACAAATGGGTAGCTGTTGCCATTGACCAAAATTTGAGATGGTTTTACTGAGTCAATTAGATGAGCAACAACAGTCAAAGAAAAGCGGGGTGATATTGGGAAAACTGTCATTCCAGCTCTTAGTATACCCTTACATTTCCAGATTCGTGAGTGAGTAACTTCAATAACTGATTTGACTTACCATAATCAAGAGAAATGTTGTAAATGAATCTGATTTATCATTTCAATGAGCTTCATGTCAACCATGCTTTGAACCGGAGCTCGAAAACGTCTTTCTCACCCATTTGACACAAGATTGCAATGATCGGTGGAGATGCAGAGCAATGACCTGAATTCTCCATCTGATCACGGATGTAATGTGCAACTTTGTGAACTCGAGGCACAAGATCTGAATAGGTGTACACCACATGAGTGCCATCTGTTGAAGGATGTAATACAACTGGATAGGATGGGTTATGGGTAAAATGGTAATCGAGCTGGTACTCCAGGGCCAGAAAAGGAGGTGGAGTGAAAGGTGCAGGCATTGTGTCACTGGCAGTACGATTTCATGATTCCCGCGTCCTTAAGAGCTTTTTCACGTGGGAAAATGTCAAATCAAAAGGATGAAGGGATTAAAGAGCGCACACAATGGCTTGTTTTAGCACAGTCACAATGGCGGTGCCGATAACAGTGCAGCTCAATAACCACCGATCTTGACGGCATGATCCTCTGCGTTATTTGTACAAGCTACATTTGCAACAAAACAAAGCGGAAAGAAACATTTTACTTATAAATAATCACCTTCAAATTGAGTGATGCTATCGCTACATTCCTCAAGGAATCTGTAAGTCCGGCATACTGACCATCATAGTCAAGCTCAACAACTCATGATTGCCCGAGATCAAGTCGACGGCTAGTGTTTTCTGTCTGTTTTGAACTGATAAATGCTTGTGTCACTGCAAACCGGGAAACTTCGATGACCCCAAGTCCATTATCCTGAGAACAGCCTAACAGATCATTTTCAACCTATAACGTATGGAATGAACAAGAGGATCAATCGGAAACTCTATAGAAACATTAAACAAAGGCATCAACATTCAGTATTCTACTTTTAACTCGAATTCACAAGATTCCTTACAGCGTAAGGATAGTAGAGATCAAAATTAGTCATGATCATGGAGCAAGATCATACAAATCTCCATCTGTTGTTTGTATTGACGCAATGTATTGACGCAGTAGGTTTCAGCGAACTCGCACTAGTGATAAATGGGGATTGCGCGCGAACAGAGTATGCATCCGCGCTCTCCGTTATTTACTGCATATCTAACCATCTACCCCATCTATCTGTCACGCAACTATGATGGATACAATATATAACATCACCTTGTGTTTATGAGTATCAAATTCATCAACAAGTTCATTGTCTGAATGTTTGTTCTACGATGTTGGATCTCAGACGCACGAGGAGCCTGTGGTTTATGATAGTTGTATAGGTAGAGGCTGATCACAACAGACAATTTATCTTGATTGATAAGACTGTTGACAGATTTTGAATACGAAGTTAAATGTGCCTGGCGGCGGCACTTATATTTTAGGAATGCCAAGCGTAAGTAGGGCTCGGTACCGTATAAAATACAGACCGTATACCGTATTCAAAAGTCGTAACCGTACCGTATTTTCCATTTACAAAACTATATACGGTCCGGCTACTGACCGTATACCGTACCATATACGGTTTATACGGTCATTGATCATATACTTAATCCAAGTCTTACAATGTAATAATGCACGACTGACTGAGTATCATAATCATTTCACTAATGTTTGATGTCAATAATGGCCTGCCTGAGTTGGCTACTGGTCCCAGCTTGTTGAGAATGGCCTAAGAGAGTCGCACTTAAGCAAATCAACTAGATAAAAATCAATCAGCATATGTGGAGTGCCTGCAGATGGATCATTGGGGGGACCATGCCTAGATGTAGAGGAGGAAACAGTGTCAGCAGTAGTTGCAGCTATTGCAGGAGAAGGAATGAGTAAAGATGAAACTTTCGCTCAGCGGTTAAAAGCCCAAGTAGTTCGGCAAACAAAAGGACAATGTGAGAGGCTGTTGAGACACCCACGTGGACATTAAAACCCTTGAGCAAGCAAAACAAGTAAGGAATCAGGTTTGGAAGTTGAAAATCGGGTTCTGCATTGTCTTTGAGTTTGAAATTTAGAAGACTGGCAACACAAATGATCTAATACTCATAGTTATTAAAGGGCAACGTGGGAGGCTGAGGAAACCCCCACATGGACATTGCAATCCCTGAGCAAGCTGGACAAGTTAAACATCAGGCTCGGAGAGCATAAATGGGGTACTACAGGTCTTTGAATTTGATAGTACAAGGACCGCTAATGAAAAGGGCTTAATATCTTCATTTATTAATGAGCAATATGAGAAGTCGCCAGATACTTGGGCAATGCACAATACATACCTGTATGACGGCCGGCACGGCCGTACATCATATTGTCAAATACAGGTAGAACTGTACCGTATACCGGACCCGTGCTTTACCTTTCTCAGGTCGAGACAGTCCGGGTACAGATCTGTATATTGTCAGTGTACGGTTCCGGTACCGAGCCCTAAGCGTAAGTGCCCGAATTGAAATAATGGATCTCTGTGACTTGTGACTGAACGAAATTGATACTCATTATATAGCCTCAAGGTACTATTTAAAGTGGATTGGGCAAACGTAAACTACCCCAGTTCGGTAGTAGTCATGAGTGAAGACTTCCCTCTTTCGACGGTAGGACTACATTCTGTTGCTTGGCTCCGTGCTCTATTCACTGATATGAAAACTTGCTAGGTCAGATTTGTGGGACTATGGGTAAGTGTCAGAGCCGCTTCATTTTCTGGAAGTTTCTGGCTGAAAAAGTGGGGTCGAGCTAGATGGAAACATTATTCTATGGTATTTCAAACAAACATAAATAAAAATTTGGAAACTTGCACAGTTGCCGATTCCCAGTTAGGCATGTATATCGTCCTCTTCTGGCACTGCATCTACATACTCCGACGCAAGGCAAAGTCAAACACCCAGCCAGCCACTCTTTGTATCTGCTATTGTGATGTATGTGCTTGCGACTGGCCTCATAATCACAGATTTTGCTCGTGGATTTGCTGCATTTATCCTGCATGGTGGTACACTTGAAGGTCCAACAAATTATTTTGAGCAATTTTGGATCTGGAGTAATCGAGCTAGGGACAAAGATATTATAATTATTTACTTGCTATAATAATTCATAGATTATAAATAATATCTTGCTATAGCAAGTCAAGTTATTATTTTGACTTGCTATCATCAATTGCTTCTAATTACACAATAATTAAAATGAAATACCGCTGCTGCAGGTCAAACCAAAAACACTTGGCAATGGGAATAAGTTATCCACACAATTGATGCCATTAACCACTACTCCAAATAGGCATTAATGTAATTGCAGTTTGCACAATTATATACGGACATATATTAATTACAAGTACATATACTCAACCCTAAACCCTAACCCTCCTAACCCCTAACAGGAGCAGGTCTGAACATTGCTTAATTTTAGTTCCAAGTTCAACTTACATAAATGGGAAGTTGCTATCGCAAGTGAAGTAATAATAAAGGGACTTGCTATAGCAAGATATTATTTATAATCTATGAGTTGCTATAACAAGTAGATAATTATAATGTTAACAATAAAGATTGACCAAGCTGGGAATTGAACCCAAATCCCTGCCACTTTCCGGGGACAGTGCTCTAACCAACTGAGCTACTTGACCATTGGTGTCCAATGGATGTGGATTCAATATCAATCCAACATATAATACCATTGTCTGTAGTTGAGTAATCTTGTCAGAGAAAGACTATTTGTTACCATGGTGTAACTTGTGCTGCATCCGGATGCATGAGAAACGATACTAATAGCGATATTAAAGATTCATAGCAGATGCTGTCTTGGTAGGTGTTTTCACATTTCTACTTTTTCACTCTTCCTCTGAAAGAAATCAGGTTTTTCGACTCTATGTTGTCTGGGGTTACAAAAAGTACATTGTGATTGGTCCCATTGTTCTCTTGATAGCTGAAATTGGTAAGCAGTTTTGCAAGAATTGCTAGCCAACTGAGAGTATTCTTCTCACATTCTGACAGCGTTTGCTTCACTTTCTGTTTGGGGCCAGAGTATAAGTAACCCTGGAGCTACCATACAAAATTTCGACATTTTTACTTGGGCAATGGTTTCTTTTTCCATCATCTGCTCTACCAATATCACTGTCACTGCCCTTATTGATATGTATTACTTTTTACCATTCTTCATCATCAAACTCATTTTGTGAGAAGCTGCACACATTTGGTGGTACAGTCATCAAGCCTCACGGTTTCTTGGTAAACCCCACTCATGGAAATATTTTCAGGCAATAGTAATAATGTAAGCTTTCAATAGGCACATTGAGCCAGTACCAAAGCCTGATTGTTTTCCCTGAATGAAAGCATTGAATCTGGATCAATATCCGGACTAACAATGTTCCTGATATTGATACTTTACCATACAACATTGACTAGCGCGGTATGTGATCTAGTAAAATTGTTCTCAAGATAAACTATATTAACAGCAAATCATGGTTATAGGACTTTATCTACTTCCCGGCTTGCCAAATTGCGGTATGAGCCTCTTGAGTGTGCTGTTTGTGTCTAAAGTCTAACCTGAAACCAGGGAATTGTCCCAACAATGATAATTGTTCGCGTTGGCCTTGGAGTCTCAACTGAAAACCCAACCCACAGTAGTACCATGACAAGTCTGAGGTTCAGGAGCAATCACTACTCTCAAGGAACCCGGGGTCGGTCTGAGGCCACACTTGCAGTGACCGTTCACAAAGCCAGGAGCAATCATTAAAGTGACACTTTCTCTCTGGATGACATTGAGATTGGGAATGCTTCAAGAGATGGTAATGAATCATCTGTAGCCTCTAAACAGAATGATGCTATTTAAAACTTCGCTCGAGCTGATGCCTGATATTTTGGAAATTTGTAACTGTTAACACCTGTGTCTGCGATTCTTAATTACATGGTTTTTCAAGCTAAACTGGATAAGAAACTTCTCGGAAACAGTTGTGTGATCTAACTACTGAGCTGTCAGAGTTGAACTTTTTAGATACCTGTATGTGCTTGACTTGAGGTTTCTGTAGTCGAAGCTTACTTCATGTAGGTTTATACCAAGTAATTCACTTAGCACTACCAACGTGAAAATCTTGTTGATCCTTTGAGACCAGATGTGATCATTGCGTTTTTGTATAATGAAAAATTCACTGAAAACACTTAGAAATTTTAAGTTTAATCAGAGTCAATCCAAAGAGCACATGTACAGCACTGCAGGCATTACAGGTCCGGAGTGCAAATAAGTCTCGAGCTGAGAATAACCTACAGGCTCACGTTAGCCGGGTGATTAGAGGGACATTGAGTGTCTCTAAATAGAAGGTACTCCTGCCAAAGCGCTCCATAATGATGATTATCCTGATATTCGTTTGGTATTGGTATTGAAGACTCGTTGAGGTCGTGGGGCACATTGGAGTATCTGTCACCTTTCGAGTTCTCGGGTTCATATGATCAGATGACGTGTTGAATAGTAAGTAGTTGCACTCGGAGATTATCTCCGATGATTTCTTGTTGCTCGACGCTCGCAAAAAAGCATCAGCTGCATCACTCTCTGAAACTTGTTCAAATGATCATTCCGAGGGGTTGCGAACGAAGTTTTTCCTTTCTCGCACATACCGGAGTGTTTGAGTCACTGTCTTGGGGGCATAATCGGTAACAATTGACCTGTCCGTGATAATCAAATTACTTGATGAAGCTTCAAATGATCATTCCGAGGGGTTGCCGAAGTTTTTCCTTTCTCGCACATACCGGAGTGTTTGAGTCACTGTCTTTGTCACATCTCTAGTAGGTGCTAATTGGTATCGTTTGCATACAAGTAGTTACGTAGCTCAATTCAGCCCGCAGCCTCTCCGGTATAAATACTGAACACTGGCTCAGTTTGACCCTTCTCTGATCATGTCCTCAATTTTGAGCGCACATACTGAGCCCTCGAATCCATTTGGCCACGGTTTACGTGACAAATTTTGTCTGGATGATGATTACATTAACTTGAACTGTGGTGGGTGTACGTCATTCTCTAAGAATATATAACCTACTCTATTGACGCAGAATCAGGATCATTTGGATGTCTGCCGCTGGCTGTACGCGATGAATATGTTCGGAGGTTTTCTGAGCTTGAAGGAAATCCTGACCGCTTTATGCGCGGCTCGCTGAGAACTGAGAAAGCTGAGATCTGCAGTAAACTAGCTGATTTTCTGGGAGCGGAACCAGAATCTTGTGTGCTTGTGCCTAATGTGGCGCACGGAATTAATACCGTATTGCGAAATTTTCCTTGGAAAACTGGCGACGTGTTGATCATGGGTAAAGCATCTCCGCCGAACTTCTTGAGTAGTGACTATAGTCATCAGATACCTCCACCGACATGTTGCTTCTTGCGTGATTACCGATCACCTCCATGGTGCTTGCAGCTTCTCCCGTAGTCATCGGGTGCTTCCATCGCATATCACCGACTTACGTTGAGCCAAGAGAGTCTCAGCTTTGGAAATCCTTTAGTTGTCGGCACCATTCCAACGAAAGCATTACTGTTCATTTTGTATTCAATCGACGATATATGCATGATTTGTTGAAGCTGTTGTGTGGAAATGGATGGTTGTTCAAAGTTGACCAGGCTTTTCGATAGATGGCACCTGTCAAACATCCGAATCCCATTGAAATCGGTCCTTTTGAATCTGTGACCTATTTATAAGTCATCTTTGGTGAGCTAATTCAAATTGATCGGGATCAGCAGAACCGGGCAGTGCTGAGGCGAACGTTTGACCAACACCCTCACGTCCAATGTCGGTCGAAGAGCTCAAGGGCAGCGGCAACGGAGCAGTAGAAGTAGCACTGGCACCTCAGGTCGCTACCACGGCTCAAATTGCGCCTACAAAGTCGGTCGATGGCTATGAAGTTGATTTGGAGCCTCATGAACATCCGCAAAATAAACCGGTATTCTTCAAATGGGTCATTGTCGGGGTTGTAGGAATGTCTGCTCTTTGCGTTACGTGTGAGACCTCTGCGGTACGTGGCTTTGATGACTGGATTGTCGCCATTCTCAACTTGAACTGATGTGGAACAGGCATCGGTAACTGAATCTGGAATCTCACGAGATTTTCATGTGGGACCAGAGGTTACAATCCTCTCTGTTTCTCTTTTTGTCCTTGGATTGGGAATCGGTTCGTCCCCTGTGTCGTCGTGATGAATATATGCCATGAGCCATAAACCGCATGCTTCCTTAGGTCCTTTGCTGACGGGCCCGCTATCAGAAGTTTACGGGAGGAACTTTGTCTATCGAACATCCTTTGCCCTCCTCACCGCTTTCACATTTGGAGTTGCTTTTGCTCCTAATATTGGTGAGGTCGATTCTTCTGCGATCTTTCCGAGCCGTTGCCTCTAAGACGTATACTTCCCAAGTCGTGCACCTAGTTTTCCGGTTCCTTGGTGGATTCATTGGCTCAAGTTTCTTGACCGTAGCCGGAGGCTCAGTTAGCGACCTGTTTGAGAATCGTCAAGTCGGAAAGTAAGTTCAATTCTAAATGTGCATTCAGAGCCACTTATGTTCGTATCTGTAGCGCGATGGTACAGTTCTGGCTGCGTTGTTCATATATCTGGAAGCTAAACATGGTCCAACAGCTGGCCTTTGTTCTGACTGCTTTTGTAGGTCCCGTCCTTGGTCCTCTTTATGCTGGGTTGGTGTGAATTTTGGTTCCGTTCCTATAATGCTTACTCGTGATGTGGGATTTCAAGGTTTGTCAATCAGGTTCGTAGAGCGCATGAGCAAGTCACCACACTACTTAATCGCATTTGGGTGATTCGACCTCTAGCATTTGGACTGGCGATGGACATACTACATTTTGATAATATGGTCATTCCTTCAAACAATTGCGCTCTTCACAGTCCGTTCTTCTTTTTCTCTCTTCAACAACCATAGCCTAACTTTCATATCAGATTGTCCCCGAGACATACGTGCCCGTGTTAAGAAAATGGAAAGCCAAAAGGTCAAAATCTGAATATTTTGTCTTGACAGTAATTTGAGCCTTAGCCTTTGCTCTGGTGTGTCTACAGACTTCGAAAGTCTACTGGAGATCCTAAGTATTATGCGCCCCTGGATCGAAGGACGCAGTCAATGACTCAAGCCATCATTATCAGCTGCTATCGGCCATTCCGCAAGTCATGCTTGTAATTCCTTGCGGTAGATTTTCTCATATTGCTTATACTCATAGAACTTGTTATATATGAGCGCATGGCTCTTTTATTATGCACCTGGTAAAGCATTTTCTGAATACTGGTCTTTTCAACCCTTTGACACATCAAATAATAGGTCCGCGTTGATTCTAGGGATTCTTTACCTGTCATTCCAAGCGTTCCCCATAATATTTGGGGATGTTCACCACTTCAATGTCGAGGATGTTGGAATGACATTCATTGGGATTGGTGTAGGAATGTTAGCCAGTATTTTCATCCAGCCATACTTTAACCGGTAAGTTTGACACCAGCTTTCATCTCTTGCAAAGTTACTCCTTCCTCACATACTTTCTTTATTTATTATTTAGGTATCTGGTACAAGAAGCAGAGAAAGCAGGTAGCCCTATGCCACCACCTGAAGCCCGATTACTTGGAGCTGAAATCGGTGGTGTCTGTGCTCCAATCAGTTTATGGTGGCTTGCATTCACAACTTACCCCGGTGTCCACTGGATTGTTCCCATCCTTGCCTCAGTCCTTTTTGGATTCAGCATCATCTTGGTATTCACCTCTGTCCTAACATATCTTGTTGCTGCCTATCGCCCTGTGGCAGCTAGCGCAATGGCTTCGAACAGTGCAATGAGGTATTCATTTGGAGCTTGCTTTCCACTCTTTGCAGGACAGATGTATACTCGGTTGGGGACCGTTGGGGCAACGGCATTGTTGGCTGGATTGATGACTGCGGCTGCTCCGTTACCGTATGAAAGATTTTATCATCTTGGTGTTTTCCCTTTTACCAGCTGATGATGTGGGCTGATACAGATTCATTTTCAAACGAATTGGACCAAGAATTCGGGCAAAGTCTCGATTTGCTAACTTCCCGTCATGAGGAAACGACGCTATACGAGAAGAGGAAATTGACATGGGACAGTGACTGTACAATTCTGGCGCTGTAATTCGCTATCATAACATCGGAAGATCTCTTTTTAGTAAACTTTGGTATATATCAATATGATGCATTACAAGTTACAATAAGTGATTGTCACCTACTCGTCCTTCAGTTTACGTCCTCAGAGTGCTCAGTGCCGTGACGTGTCATAATCGATCGACGAATCCTATACTTTCTCAAAACATTGCTGATCCATTTATTTATTCAATTTCAACTAGTTCATTATAATGATTATAAAGTGAGTACTGCGAGCGTAGACTTTACTCTTTCGAAGTAATGAGGCCTGAATATCTAGCGATGCCAGAGGTAGTTTGCAGACAGTCCTGAGATATGATTGCGTCCTGGATTGATAAATCACTCTGGTAGAATATGTGGAACGCATATGCTACTGAAACAGTGGGCGACCAAATGAAAATAAGAAACAGGCGACCCGTCCTAAAATAGAAACTCCACATTACATCATACTGTCCTTAGTCCACTCAGTGGCACTCGGACAGAACTGAACCACTTCGGGCCGTCTTACTGTGATATAAGGATACTCGTCCTGTACGAACCACCCTTCATCAGCGAAACATACTGCCAGCATAGGCCAGCCAGGAACCCTCTTGGGCTCTCTGGGTATCCCAGACTGATCAGGCATGCCAAGGACACTAGGTCCTCAGGGGACACCCCCCCATATGTTGTATTAGCCTAGAGTGCAATAGTTGCCTTCAGTTTCCACTGGAAAGTCTCAAAGATTTTTGAAGAAGCATAAGCAACCAGGGTATGAGTGTAAAGCAGAGAATTTACTTTCCCATCTCTTCAAATTACTTTACATGCAGCTATAGTGATGTCAGAGAACTTCATTGCATCTTTGAACAGCAATTAAATGGTTTACCTTTGAATCAAACTATTCCAGGATCACTCATACTGCACTTGGAACCAATTGCAGTGGACCTGAGGCTCTCTCAAATTAAAGTAATGATCTTTCATTACTAACTGGTAGATATTAGGAAGAATTACTGGGTGTCTTAAGCTGGCAAAGACTGCTCTTGGGAATACTGAAACCCCTAGAGGTCTCTGGCAAGTGTTACAAAATTAGTCACTGATTACCTGACTACATCCTAGTAGTTCTTCACCATACTTAAGATGAATCTTGGGAAAGATATAAACAGACTCAGAAGATGTGAAAGACCAGCTGAACAACCATGTGTTGGAGATACGTACGCTCGGGCAAGCTGTGCCTAGGCGCCGCATCTGTATCTTACATAGTTTATCCTTCCTTTAGATGTTTGTTCCGCTGGCGGTTGAGTCAACGGAAGCATTTTTACTCTACTTATATATTTCGTATTGAAGCAATGGCCCCCTCAGAGTCTTCTACTATACTCTGAGGTGAGCCTAGCTATTCTGTTATCTCTAACTACGTACTGACTACACTTGTATAGTGATACTTACTGTACTCCGTTAGGTATTTAATACATCAGAGTCTTCTACTATACTCTGAGTGATACTTACTGTACTCCATTAGCTCTAACAGGTTATTGGGCCCCCAAATTGCTCAAAAATGTCTACAACCGTAAACATGCTTACCGACTCTCTCCCAACAAACATCCCTACTCTCAATCCTACTGGCAGGAACTGGGCCATTTTCAGCCTCTGTTTTGTTTCCAGTGTCCAAGGTAAAGGGCAGTGGGATCACTTCACCGGCACTGCTACTCGCCCTCCTCAGTGCTCCCACTACAACCCTCATTTCCACCATGGATTCCTGGGAGAAGGATGAGGCTGCAGCTCGCAACCTCCTCCTCTCGAAGGAACCTGACTCTGTGGCTCTCAAGCTCAGCAAACACACCAGCGTTGCTGATGCATGGTCTGCCCTTGTTACCAAGTACACCAAAAAGTCGGAATACACTCAGACTGACCTCCGTCAGTCATTCCTTGACTCTTCCTGTAGTGACAGTAATGTTCATCAGTCATTCCTCGACTCTTCCTGTAGTGACAGTAACGTTCATCAGTTTCTTGACAAGCTCACAGCTGAGAAAGAATCCCTTGCCTCAGTCAGTGTGGTCATCGATGATAACAACTATCGCTTGACTATTTTGCACAGTATCCCCTGGAACTATGCTTCATATGCTTCCAGCATTCTTGTGACTGCCAAGCTCACCAACCCATCTATCACCATTGACCCCTCTGCTCTTGCTATCACCATCTCTGAGGAATACAATTGCCTGGTGCGTCATAAAAATCATGCAAAGTCTCAGAATGGTGGTAAAGGTGATGAAGACAATGAGGCTCTGGCTGTATCATCCTCATCAGGTAATTGCAAGCTGTCTTCAGGATGTGTGTGTTGGAAGTGCAGGGAGAAAGGACATTTGAAGAGAGACTGCAAAAAGAAAAGGACTGATTCTGGTAAAGGATTGGGTAGTGGTGCTAATGCCATTGAGTTGGATTCAGACTGGAAAGGCAACAGAGCATTTGCTGTTGATGAAGACAGGAGCATGCCTGACCTCGCTTCGGTTTCAGATAGCGATTGGGATGAGTCTTCATGTGTTGGGGATGATTCTGTTGAGGAGCTCAGTGACGGTCAAGCTCTGTTCTCCGATGTCGAAGAGGAAAGTGTGCCAAACTTACCTGCAGGTCTCAAGGAGGATTGGAGTGATATTCAATCACTTCATAGCTCTGGCTTCGAGTGGGCTACTTCTGACATTTCTAGTCAGCCTGCAGCTGAGGTTTCTGACACAACCAATCTCCCCTCCTCTGCTTGTTCCAAGCTGTACGGCTCTGGATGTAGTTGCCACATTTCTCCTTACTGTGACAACTTCACTTTGAATCAATCCCACCAAAAAGTCTATGCGCTGCAAACAAACAAAGTTTCAGTGCCACTGGTATTGGTTCAATTACTGTTGACATCCCCAATGGTATCGATGCAACCAAGTTAGAACTTACCGAAGTTCTATATTCTCCTGAGGTCAGCTATACTCTGGTTTCTATGGGCAAGCTTGATGATCATGGTTTCTCAACCACCCTTGCAGGCAGCAAGTGCACCATCTATGGTCCTACCAGTGAGCTGGTTGGTGAGGTTGCAAAGAACACTGGTGGCCTCTATTGTGTTGATCGAGGGGGAGAGGATGGGGTGGCAGCTGTGGAGGTGATCAGTTTGGATCAACTTCACTGTTGAATGGGTCATATCTCACCTAAGGTTGCCAGAATGATGGTAACCAAAGGTTTCACTACTGGTATTAAGCTGGACAATACTGGCCCACAAGACACCTTCTGTGAGTCTTGTGTATACGCAAAGGCAATGTGTAAGCCAGTAGCGAAGGAGCAAAAGGAGGAATCATGAGCTACCTCTTTTGGCAAAGAAGTCCATTCTGATTTGTGGGGCCCTGCACCAGTTGAGTCGCTGAGAGGAAAACATTACTACATTTCCTTCATTGATGACCATTCCTGATTTGCTTACCTCGAGTTTCTCCATTGCAAGAACAAGGCTTTCTGTGCCTACCTTGAGTATGAGGCTTGGGTCAAGACTCAGCATGATGCCACCATCAAGACCCTTCACTTGGATGTAGGCGGCGAGTACACTGGGAAGGAATTTGTTGTCCATCTCAAAAACAATGGCACTTGGCAGAAACTCACCACTCACGATACACCTCAATTCAATGGGATTGCGGAATGCTACAACTGCACACTGATTGAGAAGGTTCATGCAATGCTTCACTCAAGTGGGCTCCCTCAAGCTTTGTGGGCAGAAGCTGTCTGTCATGCTGTATGGGTGTTGAATTGTACTTCTACAAAAGCTCTGGATGGCAAAACTCCATTAGAAGTTGTGACTGGGAAGAAACCAGACTTATGAGGTTTACGAGAGTGGGGGGATAAGGTGTGGGTACACCTCGAAAAGGGTGATAAATTTGGTGGCAAGGTAAAGGAAGGTCATTGGGTTGGTGTTAATGATGCCACCAATGGTGAATGGAAATCCTTTTGGATCTATTGGCTGGACTCACACAGAGTCACGCCAGAATGGAATGTCTACAGCAATAAGACCTCAGCTGAAATTGTTTGCATTGAGGGGGAGAATTGGGAATTCGACTTACCAATTTCAACCCCAGCACCCACTGCTCCAGAACTGAACCCTACACCATCTCAACCTCCTGTTGAATCTGTACCTACTGCTACACCTCTGTCTACTCGTTGTACTTGCAAACCAAGCCAATGTGTCCTCAATATAATTGAGGGGTGTGGTCACAGTACTGAACTCCTGCATGGTGTGCAAGCACCTGCCGATACAACTCTGGAATGCATTGAAGAAGAGCTTGAGGGTGATGGTGAAGCTGACTGGATTATGCTGCTTGAAGATGCAAATTTCCTTGAAGAATACGCATTAGCAGCAGAGACAAGCAATGCTGAAGCTCTCAAACCACATACCTTGGCTGAAGCCAAATTGTCACGAAGCGGTTTACAGCGGAGTGGCTTTCAAGAGCACAGTAATCAGTTTAGGCAGAGTCTGGTCCCAATCGACAGAGTTAATTAAATAGTCTACTGGTACAAGCAGGATACTCACCTGGTCCCAATCGACAGAGAGGTCAAGATAGGGACTCAGGTTACAGGTGGTAGGTATATATACTGTAGTAAGCTGTAAGAGAGACTAATGCTACTGGAGGATAAGATGAGAAACTAATGCTACTGGAAGACAATAGCTAAGTGACAGCTACAAGAATAAAAGGTATGGAGCATGTGGTCATGCGACAGATGTGAGAAGAGAAACAAGGACAGTTCATTAATAAACAATGACAGTGGGAGCAAAATAGAAAAGAACAATGATACCGTGTGGAGTGGAGATAGGGAGTTGTATGT
>KN834904.1:8084-32547 GCA_000827265.1 Collybiopsis luxurians FD-317 M1
CAATCCGCTGCTCCCCCTGAGAGAAATCCTAAGGCTGCTTTGATGGCCTTGGCATCATCATTTTTTAAGTCTGCCTGTTCTGATGCCCAGCTCTCAAAGTGGGCTATGAAGCGACAAGCCTCTGCACTACTCTGACCTTTAAAGGGGTGTGGTTTGACCATGCTGGACTTGGTGGTGACAGTAATATTAGTTTGCAAGCTGTTTGTGAGGGCTGCAACCTGCTGGATCAGGCTATGCATAAGCTGGTCGAGACTTTGTTGAGACATGCTTGGGATGGGGGAGGGAGATGATGTCAGTAGTGGGGGTGCTGGTGAGGATGCAGGCAATGGGCGGGCAGTTACAGTGGTCGAGGCTGGTGGGGCAGTGAGGGCTAGTGGAACTGGAGGGGCCATAAGAGTGCGTGGGGCAGTTATGGATCTGGCAATTGGTACAGCAGGGGTACCGTCTCTGAGCTGAGTTGCTTCAGTGATAGAGTTTTCAAGGGCATGCGGGCAGGGCTGTTGGTCACAATCATTCCAACCATCTGGTAGCTGGTGGATATGAGATCAGGCTTGGGTGTCAAAGGTGTGTGGATAGCTGGAGCAGTCAACATGTTTGTGACCCAATTCAGAGTCAGACAAATCTGCAGAGAAAGAAGGCATGGCAGTAGCGGAATCTGTGGGGACAGCCTAGGCAGTAGACTATCAGCGCAGCAAGGATCTTGACCTAATGTCACAAAGTGGTTTACAGCGGAGTGGCTTTCAAGAGCATGGTAATCAGTTTAGGCAAAGTCTGGTCCCAATTGACAGAGTTAATTAAATAGTCTACTGGTACAAGCAGGATACTCACCTGGTCCCAATCGACAGAGAGGTCAAGATGGGGACTCAGGTTACAGGTGGTAGGTATATATACTGTAGTAAGCTATAAGAGGGACTAATGCTACTGGAAGACAATAGCTAAGTGACAGCTATGAGAATAAAAGGTATGGAGCATGTGGTCATGTGACAGATGTGAGAAGATAGACAAGGACAGTTCATTAATAAAACAATGACAGTGGGAATGAAATAGAAAAAGAACAATGATACCATGTGGAGTGGAGATAGGGAGGAGTTGTATGTCCAAAAGGTATTGATATGAAAGTTAGTCATAAATGCAGTCATGTGAAAGATGTATAGTAAAAGAGAAATGAATAGGGGTTAGGAATGGATGTTCATACCAGCTTTACAACACAGACCTGCTTTGTATCTTTACTCCCACCTCCGGCATTGATTGAGCACAAGTCTTGGTCAACATCTTATGGCCTGCTCACCAGTGTCTTTTTCTGCATCTCTTCACCTATCGTTGACCGAGCACAAATCTCGATCAATGTCTTTTGGCCTGCACACCAGCTCTATTTTTTCACTCATCATCGACCAAGCAGAAGTCTCAATCAATGTTTTTTGGCCTTCATACCAGCATTTTTTTTCACTCATTGCATTGATGGAGCACAAGTCTCATCTGATGGCCTTCACTGGTATCAGCATTCTTTTACCTTATCTCTTCACTCAGCGTTGACGGAGCACAAGTCTCAATGGAGGTCTTTCTAGCCAGTTTGCCACATTTTTTCCACTGTTCACTATCTTACTCTTGAACTTGACATTCCTGCTGGTCCCTACTCAGCTCTATTTGCTGCTGCTGAAGCCAACAATGTATCCATTTCCGCACTTTTTGGTGGCCAGGGTACCCACAAAGTCTACATTGATGAATTCCAGTCTCTTTACAATATTTACAAGCCTTTCATCGTGTCTCTCATATCATCCATGTACAATATCCTCGCTCCTCTTGCTGGGGAAAAGCAACAGCTTTCTCCCTTCTACACATATGGACTCAACTTGTTTTGCTGGTTATTGGGTGTCAGCTCATGACCTTTGACTCCTTATTTTTCCTCTGTTCCCGTGTCTTTTCCCTCATCAGATTGACACAGCTTGTCCAACATTTTCTTGTGTGTATAGCTATCAATCTTACCGCCGGTGAGCTCTCAGATTGTATCACTGGCACCACAGGCCACTCTCAAGGCATTGTGTCAGCCGCCGCTGCTGCTGCTGCATCCCCCTCTTTTGAATCTTTTGCCAAAAATGCCAAGAAGGTCTTGTGATGGCTCTTCTTCTGCAGTTTTCATGGCGAGGAGGCCTTCCCTCTTGTTTTGCTTGAGCAGGGCCTCGTTCAAGACTCCATCAAGGGTGGTGAAGGCAGAGAAGATGACTGGGCTGAGAAGTACTCTCCCCGTCTTGTAAAGGCTAAGTGAGTATATATAATTTGCTATGCTGGAGACCTTTGACTTATCTTTCTATTAGGGATGGAATGATGTACCTTGATACTCCCTTTTCTCGCCTCCTATGCAAGCTAACACCAACACTCTTTGCGCCAATGTTGCTGAAATCTAGTCCAAGATTCCTTCGGGTACTGGAATCACTCTCAGCTCTATCTTCTTAAACTCACAGAAGGTTCAACAAAAATTGTCAATTTTCTCAATGTATCTTGGCTTATACTGTACATTGTAACTTGTTACTGTATGATTTGCGAAGTTCTTCCTTGAACCACCACATTAAATCTGTTTCCCAACTGCAGTTAGGTACTCAAATTTGTACTACATTATGATAATCGACTTCAATAATTTGAGAGACTATTGTCTTCTGACCTTGATTTTCAGGCCCCTTGGCTTCCCGTTGGCATCAGTAGCAAATGTTGTCACCTGTGCTGGATGTTGAATGAAGATATGAAATGCAGTGGGCAACCCAGATTTGGTTTTTCCAGGAACACATTCTGTCTTTACTCCCTGGATACCACCGTTTGGGGTCCCGGATTGCACTTTGTGAAGTCTTCACAGCAAACTTATTGAGACTGTTTATTGCCAAATTAGGAAAGAACCTCATTTCAATGGGCAGATTGTTTACACTAGTCAGGTATCTTCCAATGTGTTGCAGCAGATAGGACTCATTCCTCAATATATTCCTTCTTTTAAGTTCTCTTGATTTGTGTTTCTGTAGAATTATCAAATCGTATCCTGTAGTTGTACCTAGTAATAAGTATGTGTGTTTGTAACAATTGTTTGTACAGGTCCTAGTGCTTGAAAGACTGTATATGATACCCAAGATGCGATCACATTGTCTTTGAGTCTGAACTTGCTACCACTTCCTGACCCAGTGGCTTGCTCAGGCCCAGTGCCAAGCCACACCACTTGCCTTTTTTATCATTGACACATCTGTTGTGCTGCAGTTTATGATGACTTAGGTAGACTAACTTTCATGTTCAAATCAACCAATATATTTATTTTTAATGACCATATTGTAGCAGCAATGGTAAGTACATTGAAAACCAGTAATATCATTTGGAAGTACAAGCAAAGGATGTGGAAAGTACAAGCAAGAGAAGATTTCAGTATTATTGAGCAGGCACAAATTGACCAGAAAAATGATGGGTGGACTGGCTGCTATTGGTGCCACCGACACCCTGGCCATTATAGTGTTGTCCCAAACACTGGTTGACCTGTGAACGCAAGAGTGTGCGAATTAGGGTTTGTCTAGTGGCTCATGAAAATTAGAATATCATTTTTGGAATATAGCATGTAATACTCACTGATCGATGACCTTGTCTTTGAGCTGTTCATTCTGTAAGGCGAGTGCTTCAAATCTCTGAAGGAGAAGTTCATATATAGCTCCTGTCCTGCTGACAGCCACGAGGTTACTAAGGTTGGGATAAGTAGATGAACCTTCAGCAAACTCACAATGTCTCAATGGTTGCTTTGAGTCGATTATTCTCCACCACGAGTTCCTCATTCTTTGTTGCCATTCCTTCAAACATGCAAATTAGTTCCTGGTGGGCTTCTCTTGACCTGCTGATAGTAGTGAGTCAAATAAATATATAAGCTACATGAATACAATCAAAGAAAAAACTCACATTTGTGGTATATGTGGCTCTGGTAGTTGATTAACTTGACTTTGAAGAATGACTCACAAAGTGTCCCTTGCCTGATTCGAACTCAAATCTATCTTATCTTAATGAAACTCCCATGCACCAGATCTTTATCTTTACTCCCAGCTCTGGCATTGATTGAGCACAAGTCTCAATCAACGTCTTTTGGTTTTCACACCAACTCTATTTTTTCACTCATCATTGACTGAGCAGAAGTCTTGATCAATGTTTTTTTACCTTATCTCTTCACTCAGCATTACAGAGCACAAGTCTCAATGAAGGTCTTTTGAATCAACATTCCCCCCCCCCCCTTGAATGCATTGGATCATGAAGTTGGCATGCTTTATGTGTTGTTTGAGAACATCGTTGAATGGTTTCTGGATCAAAGTCAACAAAATTGGACCAGCCTTTGTCCAAGGAAGTAGGTTGAATACATCTCGCATCCTCGCATCTTGACCTGTTGTACCAATGATGGATCTTCATAGAACTCAATACAATGTGCAAGTTTGTCATTCAGATTCTTGAGCACAAGTACCTTTACTAACAAGACATAGATCAAGATGATGGCAAAGAAGTTCCTGAAGCTCAGGCTGAGTATGACTTAGTGCTCAACTCCTCAGCAGGCAAAACTTGTTGCCTCATTGGCCAATGTTTTGGGTTTGGACTTTGTGCCCACTTTCAATTGATCCTTCCATCCCATTCTCAAGTACTATGTATGTGGTTGAAGTTACTGCTTTCTCATCATCTCTGAATGCCACTCAATATTTAGACAAACAGCTGTTCGCTCATCATCTGCAATTGAATGTCTGGTGGAGTTAATCACAGGCATGAAGAATGCTGTCACTTCGCTGACCCAGCTCCTTCTTGGGCTGTTGTCCACCAAGCTCTCAACCTTGATGCTGAGCCACCGATTGCCTCATTGAGTATTCCAAAGTTGACCTATCTCAATAGCACCTTCCTTCTTGGCAGTCTCCGATTGTTGTTCAATGTCACTTTCGATGCATTCTCATCAAACTCAATGCAAAGGACCATGTCGCAGGTGCTGTTGGCTGTCTTATCGATTGCAACACATCTACCATTCCTTTGTAGATGCTTTTTCATTGAAGAATGGCTACTGAGAAAACTGGTCTATTTTCTGTGCTATTTTCCACCTTATACAAATGAAGTTCCGCTTTAGACCTCTAAGTTTTTGCTGTCAACCTTGATCCTAACAGGCCTGATCAGTTTGGAGAGGAGATTTGAGCAGAATTGATTCCAGTTACTGGACACTTCATTCAGCATAGTGCTTTTTTTTTGGAGTAAGATTTTCAAGTCATTTTACCATATATTTGTATCTATTGTAGATTATTATTTATATGTAGAAGTACTAACCGTGGGAAGAAAACATCTTGCTTCTTTTACCAAGTCCCATTGTCGATACTAAGGTCACTACACATTTTCCTTCTTTGACATCTTTCACTCACAGTTTGATGATGTACAGATGGAGAACCAGAGCAAAGCCCAACTGAAGACTGAGAAATCACAGCGGGTTGGACAGTGAGAGCTTGGACAGCAGAAGACCCAAGGACATGATCTGGTTTCAGGGAGGCTGGGACTCAAAAACAAGCGATCATCTTTGCCAAGTAGCTCTGGCCAATCCCATGTAACAAAATGATTCCGGTCATCGTCTGCCAAATGTGATCCCCCATGCTGGCCAAAGTCAGGAGATATACAGACTTCTCAGATTATTCATATGTGCCAGTTTGTAAGCATTTTCTATACAATCACAGAAACTCAGGCTTATGATAAATTATTCCTAGCGAGATTCAATTGACCTCCCGACCCAGGTGTCCTGGAGCAAATCAAGCATCTCAATGAAACACTAGATTGTCCTTTGCCCAAGCTAGATTTGACTCACCCAAATTCAAGTCTGAGCTGTAATGAGGAAGTTCTAGTAGGGTCAAAGGGCATCAGTACTCTGTCGAACGCTGGGAAGAAATCCACTGCTGGTATTGATGTTGGTCAGCCAACTTCTGACACAGTGTTCTTAAAAGACTGTGTTATGTTCATTGACGTGTGGATGAGCAATGGACAGGAAACATCGGCAATCTATATTGATATTGCAAGGGATATGGGAGCTCAGGTAAGGGCTAATTCCAGCTTCAAAGTGAGATGCCATCTCATTCATACTGTAGATTGCCAAGCACCTTGGATCTCAATGCACGCATCTGGTATTTACCACAGGACAGGAACAAACCATTGATACTTATTTGTATGTATTTTCCAGCTCTGTTGGTCTTGCTAACATCCTTTATAATTTTGTCAATCTATCTAGTGCATTGGATGAAGCTAAGAGGCTGATGGCAGTTGGAGCAGCCTGGTTGCAAGATTGCAGGAATATGGCCACACGTGCCAACAAAAGCAAGTATATGGTTGACATGCTGGAATATGAATCTAGCAAGAATGGAGCAAAAAACAGACCTAAGGTAAGTTTATTCTAGCTGCATAGTTTTTTTTGCATATGCTGGCAATGATCAACTTTCAGCATCAACAGTCTTTCATTCTGAAATTTATTGAAGACTATTCAGAGAGTAGTTCAATGGGCAGGTCAGACCTGTGTATGTCATCCCAAAAAGCTTTAATTTCCTTCTCCATGTTGACAGGCTTTTATTACAGCTTCTATAGTTGACAATGACAATATCCTGCCACCTTTGGAAAGGGCAAAGTTGAGGCAGAGAGCCCATTGGAGTTCCAAGTGCAAGTAAATTTCAACAATTTATATGAAGTGATGAGCTGCGGTCCTGTAGGATACTCAGCTCGTTCACCACCACTGTCATATCTATTTTGAAGTGTCACGATTTAAGTCTTACTACTACTGATATCTATATCTACTCTATACGGTCTACATCAGAGATTCAAATGAAGAAAAGTCATCTATTAAATGGGTACTGATAAATTGAGAAATCAGCAGAGTTTATCAGTGGTGTTGAATTCCCACTGAGCACAAATTTTACGACCACATGACTTTCACACTCACATTTTATTTGTGCCTTCCAGCTCTTCTGGTACATACTCATCCTCCAACAGACCCTCTCTCACTTCTCGCTCCCTTCAAATTACCTCTAAGGATCTGGAAGCTTGGTTTATTTTTGGCAGGATCTAGATGTGATTGATGTGAAAGGATTGAGAAATTTATGTGTAATTTTTTTTAAATCCTAGTCATAATCAAATAAATAGAAAACAGAAATTCTGCCTTTTTCTATTCCTCCACCACCCATGGGCTTGAGATTCAACAAAGTGAGGCTAGACTCTATTCAAGCTGAGCTTCAAACAATAGTTGAGGGCTTTGAAAAACTGCGACGAAGTCAGCTCAAAAATTCTCCAAACTGAAAAAACCTTGAAGAGCATGTGCAGTCCAAAAAAGAGTTGACCAAAAAGCTTTTGGAGGCTGTGGCAAAGCTTGAAGGTGTCATTAGGGTGACTTTGGGATCAGCAATAGATGGGAATTCCTGGGCCACCATTAACATCCCTATCCATATTCACATTCTCAATAATGCGATTTGTACCACCTCAGCTGACATCGTTGGACCCAAAATAACCCAAAATTTCCTCTCCCGCCCAGTACTACTGCTTGGTTGTAGGTTACAGGTCCTTCAGGACATCGCAGGGAGTCTTCACCCTGACACCACATCGGGCAAAGGGGAAATGCTTCAGGACTTTGTTCACTTCATTCTTGTGAAAAACTGTACCTCAGCTATTGGGCATTGCCCACAGTGGACAAACATGATTGTAAAGAAACTTTTTGTGTTACTCTTCACTGCAAATGGTATGTATAATTACTGAAGATGCCAGCACCCTCTAATGCCAACGCTTCATAGAAAAATTGAAATGGACTGAAACACTGAACAAAGCAATGGACAAATTTCATAACTATCACTGTATGAGGTTTATCACAGAGACAATGTGGGAATTGGCAACCATGTTTTGGGCTCTCAGGGCTACCAAATCCATTGAAGAGACAAAGGATTGGGTTTTAGAGTTGGGGCAGTTTCTGGGAGTATCTCTTGGCCACCTTTACAATAACTGTGCGCTTGTGGAAAAGCTGATGGTTGGCACCAGCCATACATTGATTTTTCCCGAGCATGGCACCGTGTTTGACAATTGAAGAATGATGCCTTCCACAAAACTGGTCTCGCCAGTGGGAAGGATTGCATTTCCAACAGATATTGGTGTAATCAAGGGCAAGCGCATTATCAACAAGGCCCAGGTTATCATGCAAGTTCCCAAGGTAAACTGACATTTTTTCCCATCCGACATACATGCTTAATCGATAGCAGAAGAATCATTAATATTGAAAGACATTTTTGGGACACAAAAGCCTTTGTGACAGAAGGTTCAACAAGAATTGTCAATTTCCTCATTGTATCTTGGCTTATACTGTACATAGTAGCTTGTTTCTGTATGATTTGCAAAGTTCAAATACTTTGAACCACTCCATTCAATCCACTTCCCAACTGCTATAGGTACTTAAAAATTTGTATTATAATAATATGAGAATCTACTTCAATAATTTGAGAGCAGCCGGATGCAAAAAAGTTCAATTAAAATGTGTAAAATAAATAAAGTGAAAGAAAGTGTCCCTTGCCTGATTTGAACTCAAATTCATCTTATGTACTTCTGAAACTCCCACAGACCTGCTTTGTATCTTTACTCCCACCTCCGGTGTTGATTGAGCACAAGTCTCAGTCAATGTCTTATGGCCTGCTCACCAGTGTCTTTTTCCACATCTCTTCACCTATTGTTGACTGAGCACAAGTCTCGATCGACATCTTTTGGCCTGCACACCAGCTCTATTTTTTCACTCATTGTCGACCGAGCAGAAGTCTTGATCAACATTTTTCAGCCTTCATACCAGCATTTTTTTTCACTCATTGCAATGACAGAGCACAAGTCTTGTCTGATGGCCTTTACACCAGCATTCTTTTACATTATCTCTTCACTCAGCGTTGACAGAGCACAAGTCTCAATGGAGGTCTTTCTAGCCAGTTTGCCACATTTTTTCCACTGTTCACTATCTTACTCTTGAACTCAACATTCCTGCTGGTCCCCACTCAGCTCTATTCGCTGCTGCTGAAGCCAAAGATATATCCATTTCCGCACTTTTTGGTGGCCAGGGCATCCATGAAGTCTACATTGATGAATTCCAGTCTCTTTCTGATATTTACAAGCCTTTTGTCATGTCTCTCATATCATCCATGTATGATATCCTTGCTCCTCTCACTGGGGAAAAGCAACAGCTTTCTCCCTTCTACACATACAGACTTGACTTGTTTTGCTGGTTATCGGGCATCAGCTCATGACCTTCAACTCCTTATTTTTCCTCTGTTCCCATGTCTTTTCCCTCATTGGATTGACACAGCTTGTCCAACATTTTCTTGTGTGTATAGCTACTGATCTTACCGCCAGTGAGTTCTCAGATTGTATCACTGGCGCCACAGGCCACTCTCAAGGCATTGTGTCAGCCGTCACTGCTGCTGCGTCCACCTCTTTCCTACATCAGTAACCCTATCCGCCGTCTCTTCTACCTTCATTCGCATGAGAAGGTTGTTGTTGGCCTGACCAACGGTCAGCCCACCTCCATCACTGCATATGGAGGTGCTTGTTTGTACAGTCTCCATGATCCCTCTTTCAAAGCAACCAAAATCATCTACCATACGGAGTCCAACTTGATCGATGTTACCATTTATGAAGAACGCCGTGGTGTCTTGGTTCCTCTCACTTTGCAGTTCCAGTACAAGCCTTCGATAGGCTATGCGCCTATCCACAAAATTGTTGCTGGGTGCAACAACCGTATTAAGGAGTTCTACTGGAAGCTCTGGTAAGGAGACAATGAGTCTCTGCTGGAGCTGAGCACTTATGATACTTTCACTGGTCCCGAAGTCACCTTAAGTGCAGCGGATATTGAGAAGTTTTGCTCTATTGTTGGTAATAACGATGAATCTCTCAAGTTGGTCAGGTCAGAGAAGATTACTGCTTCGATGGACTTTGCTATTGTTGCGGGATGGCAGGTACAAGAATTTCTTTGTTTTTTCATTCACTTCTTCAAATTAACTTATATATCTTTTGTAGGCCATTATCAAGTCCATCCTCCCTGCCTCCATTGACAGTGACCTCCTCAAACTTGTCCACCTCTCTAACAGCTTCCACATGGTCCAACATGCCAAACCATTCCAGGCCAGCGCTGTCTGCAGATCCAAGGCCAAAATCATGTCTGTGGTCAACTCTCAACCTGGAAAGGTTGTTAAAGTTGAGGGCCACATCTACCGTGACGGCCAGCCTGTTGTGGAAGTTGTTCCTACATCAATGTAGTACCATGGATTTACTCTTGACAGACAAATATACCTCTACATTGTCACCACTTGTCACTCTGGGTTGGGCCGTGCTCTGCTTCATTTGCGGATCTCCACAAGTGGCTCTGTGTTGGGCGTGCAAATGAATCACTCTGCATCCTGGCCCTGCCAAGCCTCTGCCCAACCTTGCAGCTCCTACATGCACTCAGTCCATGCATGTCTCTGCATTCCTGTACTGTGGTGTCTTCACTGACTACAAAAATACTTTCAAAACTACTGAAGAGCCTGACTATGTTGTGACATTGGCCACTGAAGCCAATGTCAGTGTCTTGCAGTTGAAAGAGTGGTTCGACTGGGAAGATGACTTGAAACCTCTTGTTCCTGGAGTCCCGCTCACCTTCTGCATGCAGTCTGCTGTTTTGTTCAAGGACCAAGTCTCTTTCCATGAACTTTCAGTCACCAATGAGATCTTTGTTTGGGATCAGTTGAAGAACTTGTAGAAGGTCAGAACTGTTGAGTTCCAGGTTGATGATGCGCATGGAAACTCAGTTGTCTTGTATCTCCAACACCACATAACTCCTCAAGGTCAGACTGTCCCTCTTGCCAATGAGGGATACAAACTCACCACCACCAAGGGATCAATGTCATTCTGGTCCCCTCTTACCATAATCTGGGATTTTGGGCAATTTCAACCCCATTCACATCAATGCTTACTTCTCTTGCTACGCTGGTCTTTCCGGCACCATTACCCATGGCTTGTGGTCATCTGCTGCGACTCACAAATACATTGAGAACATTGTCACTAAGGGTCATATGTGATCCTCCTTTTCTTCTTGTTTTAGAGGTTGAATATTCTATCTTCAGCTATGATGTCTCTTTCATTGGCATGGTCCTTCCTGGTGAGGAACTCACTGTCAACATTTGCCACATTGGTATGCGCAACAGGAACATTGTTATGAAGATTGAGACTGTGAATGCACTCGGCGAGAAGATGACTGAGGGCTCGGCAGAAGTTTCCCAACCCACGACTGCCTACATCTTCACTGGGCAAGGTTCGCATAGCCCAGAATCCCCCGCTGCTCATGCTGTTTTGGATGGCAATGACAAGCATCTTTGTGCTGTCTATGGCTTCTCTATCCTTGAAATTGTCAAGGACAACCCCAAAGAGGAGACCATTCACTTTGGTGGTATTAAAGGACAGGCTACTTGTCAATGCTACATGGATACGTCCTACTATACCATAGACAAGGACAGCTACATCAAGACTCTTCCCCTGTTTGCTGACATTGACATCCGCACTCACAAAATACTTTCAGTCATCCTAACAGTCTGCTTTTTGCTACTCAATTCACTCAAATTGCTCCTGTGGTCACTGAAAAGGCAGCTTTCAAGGACAGTTGCTTGAAAGTATTCATTGAGAATGATTGTGCTTTTGCTGGCAACTCTCCAGGTGAATATTCTGCGCTGGCATCCATTGCAGATGCCCTTGCTATCTCTGCCGTTGTCAATGTCATTTTCTACTGAGGTATCACTATGCAGCGTGTCGTCATAAAAATGCTTTTGATTTTAGGTCCCCTTTCAGTCTAATGGCCATGACTGTGGAATCATATGCTATGGCAACTTCAGCACATCATCAAATCTGGGTCAGTCCTAACCGACTGTGCACAGTGACATTTGAGATTTACTGATGACATGATTGGTAAATGTGTACATTTGGCACAGGAAACATTAAATGATTGCTCTTAGGGTGATTAGTGCTTTGCTTATTGTCTGTAATTATGTGCTAGCCTCTCATCCCTGATATGAATAATACTCAGTATGTCTGAATAACTTGAAGAAGTTGAGTTGCAGCACAAGATTGCATACAATTATGTGATCACTTGAATTGGGCTTACTCGGAACCATCAAATTCAATTCATCGCTTCAACCCCCACGTTTAACAAACATGTTAGATGAACCACTCAGCAACAGTCTCACCACAGACATAGTCCTCCTTTTGTCTTATCTCAGTTGCGTAAAGGAAACAGGGCCATTGGAATTGGAGTTCCAGAAACTCAAAGCTGACAAACTGCCTGTGCTAAGTTGCATTTCCACTCTGCTTAATGTCAGACACCCACTCATCAATGCTGTTGTGGGCCACATTGATGCCAGGTCCATCAGATGCATTGTGTTTTCAGAAGACACAGGTTGCTCTTCAGCCAAGCACGACACTTGTGTTAAGTGCCAAGGACCCCGAAACTGCTGCCTGCAACAGTTCAAACTAGATCCAAAGAGGGGAGCTTATATCATTGATAACTGGGACAATGAGAATAGATAATGTTTGTTCTCACGCTTTGGTCAATGTTATTTAGCTTGACCCTCACTCAGTGACAACACCATGGAAGTACACACATGGGACATCTTCAATGTCCTCAGCTACATGCAATCAGCAAATTGAGCTGAATATCTCAGCAAGTTTGTTTTTTTTATCCATTGTTGAGCTTTTTGGAATCTTGGCTTGCAGGTCAAAATGTTCTGCAAGCAATGGGGGATGTTGCCATTTACTATTATCAAAAATTGCCTCGAATTGATTTTGGAACTCGAAGTTCTTTGGTCATGTTCCTTCAGGATTAAGTTGGAGGAGCTTGAATATAGACTAGTGAACAAGTTTGTGGAAGCAGACAGCACAGTAGTTCAGGATCGGGGGGAATACAAGTACTCACTTGACAAATCTAATATTAACAACTGGATCACATTGTTCAAACATATCTGGTTGCAACTCAAAAAGGAATTGCTCAAGACTGTACCTTCCCAAACTGATACCAATGTTTTGGCATGGAGGGTAATATCAACCTTGCCTGGGTGAATCAGCACTCAAAGTATCACCCTGCTGATTGCCACTCTGCATGCACTACGTCAAGTTCTCAAGCATCTCTTCTCCCTCCCTGTCCCACAGTTTCACTGGGAGCTTGTGGCTGCCGGTACATTTTGATTCCAGCTCCTTCTATAGTATCTTCCATTTATGTCTCATGCAGAGAAGCAAACCAGTTATACCAAAAGGATGACCAGACACATTTCACATATTCCCAGTCAGTCTGTTTTCTCACATTGGGCAGCCCCGAATCGGAGTGCCAGTGGTTCGAGGCTAGTGGACCAACAATTGCTTGATTATTCCGAGTGTAAGTTTTATCCTCATTTTGTCAACTATTCATTTCTTCCCCCCTTTCTAGTGTTCATCCAAGAAGCTCATGAAACATCTGCAGTGTGTGCTTTGCAACTGCTCCATAAGGTTATGAGCTATTATATGTCGAGCATCTCTTTATGAAAATCACTTCCCAAGATATTTCAATGACAGGACTCTTCATATTGATCAATATTGCTCTGACATTGTTGGGCTTTCTGAATGCAGTGATCAGGAAGTTATTGCTGTTCTTGACAAGATTTTGCCTCACCCTGTGGACCCCAAAATAATCGCTCAGCTTGGGAAATGGCTCGCTGTGCTACTATCCATGCAGAAGTGGCTTTAATTGGATACGCTTACCATGAACCTGCCAATGAAATATTTTCAACTGCAAGTAACATCATCTTGTCTCATTCAACTCAGGTACTGATTCTCTGACTTTCATTACACAGGCTGTTGAACTCCCTGTCTGCACTGACAACAAGTGTTGCCACCTCTGTTGGATGTTGAAAGAAGACCTCAAGTGCCAGAACAACAAGCTGTATTTAGTGTTTCCCAGAAAACACTCTGCCTTTCTTCCCTGGATACCTCCTTTTGGTGTTCCTGACCACACATTGTGCAAGCTTCGCAGCAGTCTTCTCAAGGTTATCCAAAATCACAAGTTGGACCCAAAACGCCCCCTGAGTGGGAAGATAATGTACACAGCCATCTCTCCTGCAATATTGCAGTACAGTGCCAATTGATTATGGATTTACATTTGATGAATACAGACTTAGGATATGATTTGGAGAGTCATATTACTTATCTTTACTGTACTGTTAGGAAGGTTTAGTCTTTGTAACAATTATCTGGTCCACATACCCAAAAATTGCCTAGAAAGGAACTGTATGATAAGTTGATAAGTGCTGATGAGTGCTGAAGGCGCTTATAAAGTTCACACTGGGTGCTTCTGACTTTGCATTCTTTTCATCTTACTTTATCCATCTCACTAGTCAGTGTCTTCCCCAAGCATAAGCCTTGCAGGAGATACACCACTATTCTGTCTTTTTCTCTTTTGGAAAGCCTTTAACTGATTAGGAAAAACTCAAGTTCAAGTCTACTCACTGGAAGTCTTGGAAGTTCAGCTTTCAATATCCTGTTGTTCTGCATTGTCTTCCCTGAACTACCCCAGGTCCTTTTATCTGCGTCTACTGAGCACAAGCCTCTCTAGAAGTTTCAGCTTTCATTCCTTCAAGAAAATCCTGTCTTCATCCACTACGTATCATGTCTTTTCAATGTTTCATTTGCAAGCAGACATTCAAGTGAGTCCAGGACTGCACTGCTCACATTAGACTGAAGAAAGATGATGCTCATCATCAGTATTATGTGGAACAGGAACAAAAGGTCATTCTACAGTTTTCCAAGATGGCGCATAAATTGCCTTGCGCCGCTGCCAACCTTTCCTCCCCGCATCCTTCAGTTCTAGAAGTACCATCCATCCAGATCCAGAATGTGGACATCAACAACTTGCCTTTGTCTAAGGACATGGTCATTGATCAAGAAGACAGATCTGACTTGGACAACCATGTGAGCATTAGTAGCAAGGAAACAGAGCAGGTTGAGGACCTTGAAGATAAAGAAAATGAAGCTCTACTCTCACAATCTGTGGATGCATCTGTGCGAGCATTGCTGGAGAGCTTTGACTTCTCAGAGCTGGAGGAGATCTTTGATTTCATTCCCAATCCAGACCTCAACATTGTCTCAGGAGAAGCAGCATCTGACTCTGTCCCATCCCCCGCAGTGTATTGTCATATGCATCGTACCCTTGTTGATGACAATACACAATTGAGAACTTACCAATGGCATCCAAGTGCAGGGAAAGTTTACAGGTGAGAGCCAATGGTTCACGCTCACTGGAAATCACTTTTTGGGGAAGCAGAAGCTCCAGCCCATCCAGTGTATGTGCCATTTAGCAGTCACATTGAGTGGGAATTGGCCCAGTGGGCAATAAAAGAGAAAATCTCTCAGAAGTCCTTCAACTGGCTGCTGCAGATTCCTCAGGTAGCTCTACTTTCATTTGATCTTCAAATGGTACTGAATTCAAAAAAAACAAGGTTAAGGATTGCTTAGAACTGTCGTTCACGAATTCATGATCTATACTTCAGAAGGTGGATATGATATCAGAATGATGCAGATCATGGTATACAAAATGCCTTTCTTTCAAGGATAGGCCCAATGAGTACTTCATTGTTCACCACCGGGATCCCACAGAGGCAATCAAAGGCCTCTGGGGAGATCCTGCCTTTGCCAAAGATCTTGTTTATAAACCTGCCAAATTATTCTGAGGCAAAAAGCAGACTGAGGAGGAGAGGATATTTTCAGAGATGTGGACCAGTGGATTTTGGAATGCAGCACAGGTATGTATGGGGATATGGTGTTTCTTTCAGTGTGCTGAAAATCTTTTGAGGAAGCTATACCTGAAGGTGGAACTGTAGCTCCTGTTATCATCACATCAGACAAGACCCAGCTCACTCAATTTTCCAGAAATAAGGCAGCCTACCCTGTTTACCTCACTCTCGGTAATATCCCAAAGTCTCTGCAATGCAAGCCTGGTACTAGGGCTTGTGTTCTGATTGCATACCTTTCTGTGGACAAACCCTCAAAAGAGGGCCTTTCTAAAACAGCTTTACGACTATGCAACTACAAGATTTTTCACAGATCCATGGCTGTTGTCCTGCAGCCTCTCAAGGCAGCTGGCAATCCTGGAGGTCAAGGCATAGAGATGGTAGGAGGCAATGGTGCTGTGAGAAGGGTCTATCCCATTCTCACAGCTTACATTGCTGATTATCTGGAGCAATGCCTTGTCACCTGCACCAAGTATGGAACATGTCCTAAATGTCATTGAAAAGCTGCAGAACTTCAACTTATTGAACCCAGTGATCCTTGAAGGCAGAGATGGACTTTCGAAGTCATTCAAGAGGCAAGACTCATCTCTCATGGAAAGGCTACGACTGCCCATGCCTTGTGCATGGAGAGTGATGTTGCCGGCAGAATGTATGAGCTTTTCTGGGTGGGATTCCCCCTCATGGACATACACTGCTGCGTGGCTCCAGATGTTCTTCACCAGTTGTATCAGGGAGTTCTTAAACATCTTGTTGGCTAGATACAGGAGATAATGGGAGAAGAATTGGACTGCAGGATCAGGTCACTTCCTCCTGCCTTTGGTGTGCACCATTTCAATAATGGGATTGCTCCTCTCAGTCAAGTCTCAGGAGTAGAGTGAAAACATATCACTCAAATTCTACTGTCTTGCCTGGTTGGCAAAATCAACTCCAGAGGTATCATTGCTTGTAGGAGTCTATTGCATTTTATCCACCTCGCTCAATACCCATCTCATGATGAGGAAACTCTCAGGTACATGCAAGCGGAACTCAAAGCCTGGCACAAGTACAGATCTTATTTGATTGATGCAGGACCATGGGAAGATTTCAACATTCCTAAATTCCACTCCCTTCTGCATTACATTGACTCCATTCGCTGGCTTGGTACTACCAATAATTACAATACCGAAATGTTTGAACACTTGCATATCAATTTTGCTAAGGAAGGCTGGAGGTCTAGCAACAAACAAGACCATTTTCTGCAAATGGTCAAGTGGTTGTCCCATCAAGAAAAGATTGCCTCTTACAATTTTTACCAATCCTGGCTCAATACAGTGGATTGCGATGTCATTACAGAGGAGATAAATTTGGATGAGGAACTCAGCCTTGAAGGCAAACTTAGGAAGAAATGGGGCCTTGGAAAGGATGGCAGGGCCTCCTTGTCCTCATCAAATCAATTGTTCTTGTTGAAATATCCTGCAGAGCTGAAGAAAAGTCTAGCTCAAATACTGATAATGCACTTGGCCCTCAGTTTCATTCCAGAGTTGAAACTGTATCTGAACTTGCTTCTTCCTCCTCATCAGTGGGTGTCCAAGCCTCATGCTCTCTGTGGCACCCTTCCATTTACTGCATTGGACATATGGCATTGATTCAAACTGCTACCCTTCAACATGTTTGATGATTCAGATGCAGTACCGGAGATTCTCAAAGCTACTCCGATCTCCAAGAAGGGTCTCAACTCACAATTCAACACAGTCATTGTATTGGACACAGACAAAGCAGAATCCACTGCTGTTCAAGGTAACCCTGATTTCTATTGTCAATTATATGTGTGTTGCTGATGATCACAGTCAGGATGCAGAGTGGGTAGGCTGCGCATTATTTTTTGCCTTCCACAGTATGTAGAGCACACTGGGTTCAGAGAGCCTGCCCCTCTACAATGGCCAACAGAGCCATTGGCATACGTAACTTGGTTTACTCATTTTAAGGCATCTCCACACAAGGATACAGGCATGTACCATGTTGAACCAGTGAAGAATTCTAATGGCCTTTCCCAAGGCTGCATAATCCCTCTCACAGACATTCAGCAAACTTATGTGCTCACTCCCAGTAAAAGCACTTGGGACAGAGCTTGGGACACACAAAACATCCTCAAACAATGTGACTCATTTTTCTCAACAATCTACAAAGCAAGTACAGTTATCAAACAATATATTAGCGCCTTTCATTTTTGAGTCATAACATCATCAGAAGACTATAAATATTTCACTGAGTCCAATTCTCCCCTTCCCTATCTCTCACCATGAAGCGAAGGTTCCCAGCTCAATCTTCTGAACCTAGCAAGAAACCAAAAACTAGAGAAGTTCTGGGTGCATTCACATCCAACACTAATGGTGGTAGGCCACATTTGAAGCATGCTGAAGCTGGTATTGTTCAGGCAAATTCAAATTCAAGGTTGAAATGCAAAGATAAAGGTAGAATGTAGTATACTTTTGGGGTCATAGTTTCACTGTTTCCCTAGGTGACAGCTTAGACCACAAAAAGGGTCCCGACACTAGTACCTTTCTAATGACGCTTTCTCAGTTTGCACCAGCTCCAATGCGGAAGGCTTCCAATGATGCAGAGAATGTAGATCCTCACGGTACACTTTTTTCATTTGCATTCTTGTACAGTCACCAACAACTTTAGTAGTTTCTGACAATGAATCTCCTGGAGGTGAGTGAGTGTAATCTTTGTAACTCTCAACCTGAGCTGTGTTCCACCTCCTAGCTGACCTGACAAAGCCAGAAATTCTCAATGACAAGGAGAACAATTTTCTTCAAGATGTGTTATGCAACAACAGTAAGTTACTCCATTGGAGTGTTGTCTCGATAGATAACCTTTCCACCAGATGGATCAAAGCTGTTTGACGGCGAAGATGAAGAGCTTCCATACAATCCAGAGTGCAAGTGGGATTTTGTGGAGGACAGAGGGAGTAGGAGCAATGAATCTAATGCAAGTATTCATATTTCCCCTGCATCCTATCTAATTACTATTTGTTCTACTTTAACAGATGTTAGTCGAGGATGTTTCTGAAAATATGAAATCCCAAACAAAGACAAGCAAGGTCGGCAACGGCAAGGTGCTATTGTCTCAGTTCAAGGATGAAAAACTTGCACTTTTTGCCAAACATTGTGCTCAAGTGGCTGCCTGCGTAGACAATATGTGTCCCAAGGACAAGCTTGCATGCTGGTCTACATTCAAAGAGGAAGTGGACTGTCTGGAAATGAGGGTAGGGCAAAAAACTTTTGGAAATCTATAGACCAAATCAATGGCAACCCCAATGCTAGGGATCAACTACTTTGCTTTGTGAGTGATAAGCTTATATTGAGTAGATTCTAAACTTCAAGTTATTTCTCAAATGTCCTATGGGACCTTGTCTATTTGCCTTGACATTGGGAAAGAAGCTCATATAAGAACTGGGCAATTCTACAACATTCCAGGGTCTCTTTTGCAGACTGAAATTGTTGAGTCATCTTTCTGTGTACCATCTCCCAGTGCTCATGTTATTGTTAGATCTCTGCAGTCAACTGGCTTCTCAAAAATTGAATATATCACCATGGGGAGGTTGATTTGGAGGTATGTCTACTTTTCATCCATCGTCATACACATAATCTTCTTCAACTTCAGAAAAGAACTGTGGACAATCTGCCATTCCGAATGCTGCTGTTGGGAATACTGTTACAGGGATATCTCATTGAGGGCAAACTGAGGCAAGACAAGCTTCTCTTGTCCCGATTGCAATGAGAGAAGCATGTTCCGGTACCTTTTATTGCTATGTGTACAGTTTTGGTAAGCTTCATCTTGCTATGTTTAATATTGCCTCATAATTTGTTCCTTACAGATTGGACATACTCTACAAGAATTTGCTCCAGGATATAAGGTAGAGAATGAATTCTCTGTCACAAACCTTGCTGGCCAGTAAGTTTTTTCTCTACAGTGATCAAATGTCTCATTTGCTGCTAGTTTCCGCACTGTGATGATGAGTCTAGAGGAAATACAGAAGAAATCTCCTGCATATGTTGAGCTCTTGCAAACGGAGCTATATGAATGAATGATGTAAGTATTTTTTTTTTGGTATCTATACTGTCGCGTGCTCATATAACAATTCTTCAGGACTGCGGGCCCTGAGGTGGTCCCTCCTCAGACATACAATTACACTGCATTGAGCATTTTTGCACTACAAATGAAACCAACAGCTGCAGACCTGGGTTTGGGAGACAGCAAGACAGACAGTTCGGGAGGCAGCAAGACAGATGGTTCAGGAGGCGGCGAGGCAGACAATTTGGTCCAGATGACAGGAATGGTAATGATCCTGCTGGAGATGTTGAACAGAAGAATGACAATGTGATCAATAAATAGTTCGGAAATGCTGCTAATAATGAAATCTCGTAGGGTTGGAGTGCTTGAGTCCCAGTTATATTATCTGTTTACATTAGCATAGTCATTTAGTCCTTAATTGAGCTATGTAAATATTGGAATTATATGAAGTGAGAACTGGAAGACTAAGTGCGACAAGACATTGAAGTGAGGCCATGCTGAGCTTATACAGGGCTCTTTCAGGTTTGATCAGAGCTGTCTTAAGTTTGGACAAATCTCTTCTAAGTTGAAATGAGACTATGCTGAGCTTGTACAGGGCTCTTTCGGGTTTGAATAGGGCTGTCTTAAGCTTGAACAAGCCTTTTCTAAGTTGAAATGAAGCTCTTCTAACTCAAATGGACTGTCTTTCAAATTCAAATGGGGCTCTTTGATGTTTGAACAGAGCCCCTTCAGGCTGAAAAAACTTTCTTTCAAGCTTACATGGGCCTTATTTGGGTTCAAAGAATTCTCTTGCAAGCTTGATGGGGCTCTTTCCAGTCTGAACAGGGGCCTTTCAGGTTCAAGCAAATTCAAATGGGCCTCTTCCTAGTCTGAACAGGGGCCTTTTTGGTTCAAATGAATTCAGATTGGCCTCTTTCAAGTTTAAAATGAGCCCTTTTGCAGCTTAAATGGGGCTGTTTTAGGTTCAAATAGGAATCTTTGAAGTTTAACAAGTGCCCTTTGTGTTTGAAATGGGACTGCTCTAGGTTCAAATAAGGCTTTTTCAAGTTTAAAAAAGCCCTTTACATTTTGAATGGGACTGCTTTAGGGCTTTTCAAGCTTAACGAGGGCTTATTGTATCTTACATAGGACTGCTTTGGGTTCAAACAGGGCATTTTCAAGCTCAAATGGGCAACTTGTGGGCTGACTCTACAGCCTCAAATTCAGCCTTAGGCTAAATTTTGAAGCCTGATGCTGATAGAAGATAGATTGTGTTCAAATAGGGAAGTCTTATCTTTTACTGAAAGCAACCTTTGGTCTACCAGGTATTCTAAGATTAATACAGTATGAACTGAGTTTCCACAGGAATAGGGGGGTGTCCCTTGGCACCTTGAAAGAGCCTGTAGTACCAGAGCAACCTAGGCACTCCAATCAGTCTGTGAGATCCTAAGTTCAATCAATATTGACTCATGGTGGCCAGGGCATTAGGGACTTTTTCGTGATGCTCCATCCAGATTCAGGAAATAAAACAGTCATGTATCGAAGTTGGGATCATGCTATTCTTGAACTGTTGCCGAAATCTCTTGCTGCTGAGTTTCCTGCACATTTGTCACACTGCAGCAGGATTTCACATGGACTTTTCATGTTTATGCATTCATGTTTCCAGCATGGTGTTGGAGCAAATCAGTTTGCAAATGCTCTCCATGTGCAACAGCTCCAGTGTTATGATGAGTTGCATCTGCAGTACCTACATTTTTTTTTGAACAGCTCAACTCTGAAACTGGTCTTAACCGGCAAGAAAGCCAAGCTGTTTCTCCCCTTTGATGACCACTCTGAAAGAGGATTCACTGGCTTTGTCCCTGGCCATCAGTGGCTCTGAGACCTCTATGATAGCTTCATTGAAAGCCATCTACAAGAATTTAATCAGCATACTGCAATGCTTACTGGTGAAATTTGTGCAATTGACCATAGCTTTAAGGTAAGCCAATGTAGCTATTCATATAGCAAACCACATTAATTTTTTCTATTTACAGGTCACAAAGCAGATTGCAAAGATCAATGGTGTACAAGTGTTTGTTGCCCTTCTTACAGTCACAAATGAGAAAGGTGAAATCTGACTATGTAATCTTGTTGCTTCAAAATCCCATTCTCAGTTTGAGCTAGCTTTAGCCAGGATGCGAGACTCCTTGAAGCTGTATGGCCATGCTGCACCCTCTATCTTTTAAACTGATAATATGGCTGACAAGGAGTTCCTTGAGAATGCCTTCCCTTCTCTCTGTGAAGACTTGGTTGTGATTGAAAAGTACTCAAATCTTGAACCACTTATGATACCAGAAGGCAAAGTAACAACCTCATCCCCACTTTGAACTGCTCCCAATATTGATTCCAGGATGCAAGCTATCATTTAGCTGCTTCCAGGTGATGATAGTAATACACAGGTCATTGTCAGATTTGATGCTGAATATAATGTTGAAATTTCCTCACATGGCCATGTCACTAGTTGAGGTCATACCACTATTATTCAGATTGCTTGTGGTAAAAACATCTTTATACTCCAGGTCAGCTCTATCTCTGAAACTTCTGAGTTGTATCTTTTCTCATCCATGAGTTGACAGGTTGAACAAATGATTGCTGGTGGTCAACTCCCATCTTCTCTCAAGAGCTTACTCAGGAATCCCCAAATTCTCAAAGTCAGGCATTGTGTCTCAGCTGACCTTAGATACTTGGAACAATGTTGTTCTGAGCCAAAGGGCTCATTTGCTGGAGCAGTTGACCTAGGGAAAATGGCAAAAGAGTGGTTGGTAGTCAAATGTGCCAACAATGGGCTCACCGATCTATGTGCAACTGTTTTAGGTAAACAGCTCAACAAGAATGTATCTGAGTGGGTGAGCACATCATGGGAGAATGAAGAACTATCTATGGAACAAATCACTTATGCAGCTCTTGATGCATATTGTGCATTACAGATCTATGAATCCATTGCTTCAGTTCTACTTCCTTTGCCTCTCACCTTGGAAACACCATTTGGAACACCTGTACTTCTCTTTGGTCAAGATAAATCCCACCATAATGCTCAAGGCCTATTCTCATCTCTTAGTAATGACCTGGCCTTTGATGGATTCCATCTGACACCCACCCATTATGTTATTACTGTGACAGATATCTATGTGCCAGGTGCAATCATTTCTCTGTACAAAAAGTGGCTGCTTTCTAGCTTTGGATCACCACCATTTGACCTAGTCTGTCTACACTCACATGTTTCCATATCAACTCTCTCCCCTCTTGTGACACCAGATTCCACTTCTCACAATTTGACCATGGAAACAGCATCAATGACTTCAGATCCTTCAGTGTCACCTGTGAATCACTTGACAGTGACAACACCTCTACTGCCATTGGGATTGGCATGCTTCTGCTTGATACCTCTGATTCACCACCAGATCATCCTGTGCTTTCAGCTTCATTTAACTTTGAAGTAGATGCTGAAAGTAAAGTACAAGGAGATTGGGTTTTGCATGAGGTTGCTTCTCTTCCATGGTTACCACATGTTCAGAGCTGAGTTCTGAAAGACCCATACCATTTATTTGCTCAAATCTACATATCCACCTCTCATGGGCTTCAAGTTGATTTCTGTTTTGCATTACAAGATGCTATATTTCTTCCTGATATTTGGGATAAGAATTGTATCGGAGCCTGGGGTTCAGTCCAGGAGCCTCCTGTGACTTTTGCTCACCTGATGCGGGTTCATCCCAAATGGGTGTTGAAACATTGCAAACGTGTTTAACCCTCCTCCAGAGCAGCTTTATCCTCTTGTCAAGCATGTACTTTGCACATATGGCCCATTGAAAGATGCTAAAACAGGTCTTCCCTTATTTAATGCTGCCACTTGGTCATCTTCCTGAAAAATCCTGGAGCTTATTCAAAAAGGCTTCATCTCAGACCCTCCCAGAGTTGCTCTTTATTGTGAGCTGCAGTTTGATACTAAGGCTGGAGGACTGCCAATTTATGGCTGCTATTGAGGGACCAATTTTACAGAAGGTGGTGTTCATTGACAACTCATTGAGCATGCCCCCACACATGGAGTTTCAGTCTGACATGTACATGCATGTCTCCTGGATATTGTTTTAGTACACAATATGCATGTACATGTATGATTAACTTTCAATTCCAGCTATACTTGTAAACTAATTCATTCTGAAATGCAGGTTGGTACTTATCACAGCAGTGGTCATCCTTATCAGGGTCATTACAGCATATGGCTCGTCAATGAACTGCAAGAGATTTGTTTGACACCACACAGCCAAGGCATCCTTCAGGATAACTATCCTTAGTGCCGCTGGAGCAGCAATCCCCGACTCATCACAGTTTTGGTTGCACCTTTGGTCTTCAGAATCCATCCAGATCCATACAATGTATAACTACTTAATAGTCCAGATATTTTGTATTGCTGTATCTTATACCTTAGTGGTCCAGCCCTTGTTCCATAGAGCTTTGTTTTTTTGCTCATGGACTGCCACCAGTGGCTTAGGCATGATATATGAGAGTGCCAGTAAAAGTATATCAGATGGCTCATTACATGAAGAGGCCATGGCTTATGCTCCAATCCGCTGGGTTCCCACAGCCAG
>KN834905.1:4869-16890 GCA_000827265.1 Collybiopsis luxurians FD-317 M1
CCAGATGCCAGGCTAGCAGTGACTGGTCTCAGAGAGTCAAGGTAGGCCTGGGCTGCCTGGGCTGCCCAGGTAAGCTGGGATGGTCAGGAGACACCCCCTAATTCCTGTGGCATTTGAAAGCCAAGGGGATATGTCTTAGGCAAAACAGAAGATAATCAATGCTCTTTGAGATAATATTCTGATGACTTGAGATTCTACAAAGTATATTAATCACTTTCAGGGCTACTGAACATTATATGGGGTTGCATGAGGGCAGCTGCAGAGTAAATGTGAAAGCCTAAATTATCCGTATAATGGACAGAGAGACACATTGAGCAGCTCAAGCTCAGTAGATGCTTAGCTGGGGTTGCCTAATGGCAGCTGTAGGGTAGAGATAGGAACCTAAAATATCTGTGCAAAGGTTAGAAAGACATATTGAGCAGTTCAAGCTTGATGGGTGAAGCCCTGGGAGCTCCCCCAGGGACAGCCAGGGACAGCCAGGGACAGCCAGGGACAACTGGGGACAGCTAGGGACAGCTAGGGACAGCCATGGGTAGGAGACTCCCAAACTAAGATACTCTCAAGAACCCTTAGGTAACACAGATTAGTCTTGAATCCTCTTTATATCAATTTCAATGATTTACAGGGTGGCCTAAAATAACCTGTGAAAATGCTCAGTTTAGGCAGCATTATTTGAATCAAGTAAATCTATTTCTCAGAACAATTAGATATAGTTTTCAGGTTCCTTGAACAGACAATGACTATCCCTTGGTCTAAGTCACTAATCTTTTGGACATCCTAACCAAAATCTTAGATGTGCTAGGAGGAACTCAGACTAGGGCAAGCTAGCTTGAGTCAGGTACACATATTTACTAGGGCAATCAAGTATGAGCCCACAACTCTTTAGGTCTTGCATGGAGTATCTTTCAGTTTGGCTCTCACCCTTTTTGGGATATCACAATAACGCCTGAAAAAAAACTCAAATTAAGTAAGTATTAAATCAAATTATGCTATGATACATTGCAGTGCCCCTATAATGAGTGAGAGACATTGAGATCAAGAAATCATTGCGGCAAATATTTGGCGACATTCAGCGATGTGGAATTTCTGAAAGCATTAGCAACAATCATATGAGAGCACATGGAAACCCATACTGGTGAGATAGCAATCTATTGCGAAGCCGTGGCCAAGTCCTGACCATCACCGTCCTGACCATTGCTGTCCAGAATGTCATCCTCATCATTTCCAGCAGCAGGATCTGGTTGCACGGTGCCATTCAAAACTAGCTTGGTCAGGGCATCATAATCATATACTTGAGGTGGAATGACATCAGGACTGGAAGACCTATGAAGCATAAACAGGGACCCAATGGAATGAATCATAATATGAAGACTTACATCATTTCAGAGTAGAGAAAATGCTGCAGATGGTCAAAATAAGCTGGGGTCATCTCCTTCAGCTGAGAAAGAGATAGAGTAATTGAACAATAGCTAGAAAAGACACAGTTATGTACAGTCAGACAGAGGTAAAAGTTGTAATGCAATGCACTGGCCTGCAAGGTTGCCTGCTGACAAATCATTCTCAATCTTATATCCCGATGAGTACTGCAAAATAGAGTGTCCAATCTGCAGAGGGGGACTCAGCTGCACAATTAAATGTGATGGGAAGCTCTTACCAGAGTTGCAGTCATTGCAATGAGTGGGAGAGGGATACGTTTCTCACGTTTCAAGCTTTCAATCAATATTTCATCCTGCTTGGGACTGCCTTTGATAAAATACCCCCGTAAAAGTAATCCGAGCAATGGGCTTTTGAAGGGAACATTGCTGGCTGTTCGGGCCTGAGACAAAACAAGTGAGATGAACAATAGCATGTCGCTCTGAGTTCATACCTCCGGGTCAACTTCAGAATGATGGTATTGGTATCCTTTCAATAACCAGGTTGAAATGGAGCTCTACAATATATCAGAAAAGGAGATAAACATTGACAATGTATGTGGTCACTCAACAACTTGTTCAGGAGAATGTGTGCCAGGAATTCTGAAGTATTGGGCAGTCCTAATGCGAGCCTCTTTTGCAAAATCGAGACAGACAGCTGCAATTCCATAGTTCATCTTTGAAACTGGTGAGACAGAGCAACATAGCCTATAAAGGACAAGGACATACAAAATGAACGAACTCATCTCTTGTCGCCGCGTCCTGGGCAATCTCATTAAGATCTGCCAGGTATTCACCACCTCGACCTTCAGCTGACAAATGTTTGATCTCCTCAGAAAAAATAGGAAAAGCAAAATGAGCATTGTCAGGATACATGTTGATAACACAGGTCGCCTTCTGGACACATCGCTTCACTAGGAGTGCTAACTCCTTGTTGTTAAATTCACTCAGAAGAGCTTTATTGGAGCCTGAGGACTTCCTGCCTGTCTTCTTTTTAGTGATTTTGATGATATCCTCAACGAGAACCTATTATATGATCGTGGGCAGGGCTGAATAACAGGAAGAATCAATACTTGCCTGGTTGTCGCCATTTTCTTTATCGTCATTGCCATTTTTTCCTTCATCTGCTGAGCCCAACTCGATGTCTTCGTGGTCAGGATCTAGAGCAGGTTCAGCTGGAAAGCAGCAGGATTGAAGCTATGCTTACCAGGTTGCTTAGGCTCTTGGTCATGAATAAACTCATGCTCGACCTCATTCAGACTGTCATCTTCCTTAAGACGACCTAGAGCAGTTAATTTTAAAAGCAGTGGAGGATTAGAGACAAGGCCAAGGAATACCGTCTTTCTTGCTAGGTCCTATGTGAAATGATGAGCGGGTAGCAGGAGGAAAACCAGAAATGAGGACAAGTTTCAATGGAAGAGTTATGATGTTCCGAACCTTCTGTATCAAACATTATTAGTAGTTATGGAGGGGAAGACAAATAATTATCCAACCTTTAGTATCAGGCTTCTGCAGAAGGTCTGACTCATCTTTGGGGTCAGGCGCAGACTTTATGAGTGCACCCATAAAAACAGATGCCTTCTTGCTCGGACAGCCAGCACCTAGAGAATTTCCTAATAGTTAAACTATTTCAGAATGAGTTTGAGGGTTACAATACTTTTTTTGCCGCTCGCAGTCGACTTCCCAGTCTCAGAAGCCAGGAACGCAGTCGGTTCAGTGAAAGCCTTTAGAAGCTCATTGACATCTAACTTGTTCCACTTTGTTGGAGGCGTTCTAGAAATACTAGAGCTTTTTCGCTTCAATTTGGAAGGCATGAAGGCAATAAAGGAAGTACGAGTCACACCGCGATCGAGTTTAAAAGCCAAACTTTGACCACATGGTCAATTGCTCGAAGGATCATGTGACAAATGAATTGAACTTTGTATGTGCTAATAGATAGTCTGGTAGGTGTACTTACTCTGCAAATTATTCACAAAAAATGAGGAGCATTGGTCTAGAATATTAGAGGAGGTCCAAGACTTGTTCCACAAGCCACGACTTGGCGTAAGCATGCAACACTGTCTGATGTCGGAAAGGGTGATGATAGAGCCTTGCGCTTGACCCTTGGAGTCTACGGCAGCCTCGACACGGTACATTCCAGTGTTCTTATCTGGGGAACATTGGAAGTGCGTATACCAAGTCACATATGCCAGAAATTCTGTTGGCCAATAGTTCGGCGCAGATACCGGGAAACCATTCATAAGCACTATTCTCGGAAGGCAAAATATAACCTGCAAATGCCCTACACGACAGCCTAGAAATACAAATTACAGTTTGTACCTAAAAAATGATTTGAGTCCTACCTTGCACAGCGGTGGATTCTGCTTCATCGGAATCCAGTACCAACACCGTATCAAAGCGGGGAATAGAAGAATGTTTGGAAATCAGGATCGCTTTGATAACCTCCTGGACAGAATTGGAGTCATTATCAGACAGGTTGAAAGGCCTGAATTTGAGTTGATGCCAAACATCAAGGGATGAAAAGGGGAGGGAGCTTTCCAGAGCTGTGAGTTTGTTGACAGCTTGATTTGGCGGTAAGAGTGAAGCCAGAAAAAGTTTCAATTGGGCCACAAATCCTGGGGCCGAATGTGTAACCAGTATTCGAGAGATGCTTTTGCTCAGCTCCGCAGGTGACTTTGCCAATCGGAATTTAAATTGGGCGCAGTTGGCTATACTTCGGCGCCATGCCTGATGTGACTTTATATTTATCTCCTGCTCCTGCTCCGTATTTCCTCCCTTGTTGTCATCCCCACCCTCATCCGCGCAAAACTTGTCCATCCAAGATCTATAAAAGTCGTACGAGGCTACCTTCTCCTGCCTCGACAACCACTTAACCATTTGTGGAAAGTGGTCGCGTTTATTACTTGCATGCCAGCCCTGCTTGGCGAAATCGATGTGTAGGCACTCGAATGCTTCAGTATTATAGTTATCTGTAGTTCCTAACCAGCGAATTGATTCGATATAATGAAGAAGGGAATGGTATTTGGGAATGTTAAAGTCATCCCGAATATTCTGAAGATTAAAAAAAGACCTATTCGTGTGCCAGATGTCCAGTTCCTGTTGCATGTAGGAAAGAGTTTCCTCATTGTGCGAAGGGTACTGAGCAAGTTGAATAAAGTGTAGGAGACTCCAACAAGCGACGATTCCGCAGGGTTCAATTTTCCCCACTAAACAAGATAACAGAATCCTAGCGATGTGCTTTCGCTCAGTGCCGGAGACTTGGGTGAGCAATGATATACCATGTTTGAAGTGGCGTACACCACAGGCTGGTGGCAATGAAGACATCCTTCGGTCCAGTTCTTCGGCTCCTACGACCTGCTGCACCCACTCGATAAGGTGTTTCAGAATGCCTTGATACAACTGATGGAGGATGTCAGGTGTGATGGATTTGTGAATGTCAACGAGAGGAAAACCAACCCAAAATGGGTCATAGTTTCCTCCGGCGACGTCGTCCTCCATGGACCTAGAGTAAATGCGACTCAGTGCCGATGCTGAGGCTTGAGCTTTCTTGATAGTGTCATACGTCCATGGTTGCTTCCGCGGTTCCCCAGGGGTATTATGCTCCATTTCTCCTGCCTTCCTCTTGCACTTGGGGCATGTCCCGTATTTGGTGCATGTAACCAAACACTGTTCTGGGTAGTCGGCGACATAGGCTGTAAGGATAGGGTATACCCTTCTCACAGCACCATCGCCTCCGATGAGCTCAACACCTCCTCTGCCAGGATTCCCTGCTGCCTTGAGGGATTCCAACACAATTGCCATTGAGCGATGGAACAACTCATAATTGCGTACCCTCAAGGCTGATTTTGATAACCCATCCTTTGAAACCTTGTCAACAGAGAGGTACGCAATGAGAACGCAGGATCTAGAATTGGGCTTGCGTCGAATGCTTTTAGGGATGTTCCCAAGTGTCAGATATACAGGGTATGCCGATTTACTACCCGAGAAATGTGTGAGTTGTGTTTTGTCCGACGCTATGATTACAGGGGCGATTGTGCCACTGATTGGAATAAGTCACTATGAGGAAACATTATGTTGGTTCAAAATAGAAAGAAAAGGACGCACTTGAGCTGCATTCCAAAAAAACCCAGTCCACATTTCCGAAAAGATTCGATCCTCCTCAATCAACTTTGCGCCCCGAAATAACTTCGCCGGTTTGTAGACAAGATCCCCAGCAAATGAAGGGTCACCCCAAAGTCCCTTGATTGCCTCCAGGGGATCCCAATATCGGATAGTGAAATGTTTGTCAGGGCGGTCTTTGAATGAAAGTTGTTTTGTAAACCACTGACCACACTGCTCCGGAATGGCATCCACATTCTGGAGCATGGTTCTTGCACTTGAGTACGACAGGCCAAGGCGCTCTTGGACCTGATTCCACAATAAGAAGATAGAATATATTGAAAGATAAGTTCTTACCTGCGGAATGTTCAGAAGTCAGTTGAATGACATCTGTGGAATCTGTTCCCTGATTGCCCACTGCGCCAATTCCCAGTCTAGTTGAGAATTGAAGGGTTGATATCCATCATCACCTTTAAACTCTTTGTTCTTGAAAAGCGCTTTCCACTGATCAAGAACTGGCTTCTCGTGTCGGTAGACCTTCCCGGCAGATTCGTGCCATTGCCAGGTGCATTGTTGGCCATCGTCATCCACTAAGTTACAACGCATCTGTCGGTACGACGCAGTGGAAGGTCCAGAGCTGGCATCTCCCTCAAAGACATCACCAGTTTCCAGATCAGGCAGGAAATTGAAGGTGTCTTCCATATCTTCCAAGCTAGCCACTGCCTCCTCGATAACCCTGGCCAAGACTTCTTCATCTACCTCATCCTCGCAGTCCTTAACTAGCTCCGCTGGCTCACTAGTAATGCTACACTCTTCATCTAAGTCGAGATCGTCATCATCCTGGTCAACATCCATGGTCCTAGTGGATGGTAGATCATCGCAATCTATGTCATTGATTTGAATCGATGGCGTCTCAAGAGAAGGAAAGTGTTTGGAGGTGACAGTAGCAGCAGCCACAGATGCAGCTTTGACAGTCTGGAAGAAATTTGTGGACAAGTTCTCAGACTGAGACTCAGTATACCGTCTGTGGTCATCATCCCGCTTGAGCTTGATATGAGCGGTGCAATCCTGGGGTCGCTTAAAGGTACTGTCGCAGACAAAGCACGGGAACTCCATTAGACCCAAGGACAAACCTGGTAAAGATAGAAGAAAAGAGCGAAACTGTTCTGCATGCAAGAGGGAGCGATTAGGGTTTTAAGTAAATAGCATCTTCAAGGTCCTATTAAATACTGCAGATCAAACTCAGAGCTTGAAATAAACGTGTCAATTTTGACAGTCGACGGTCCTCAAGGCTCGCTTAAAAAGAAGTCAGATAACAAAATTTATTGATTCATGATTGATACCCGGAATAAAAGATACAACGCTAACTGTTAGGTTAACATGTCAAATACAATGGAAACGCGAGAACTGGAATCATGCTTACATGATACACCTCAACACTACAACACTTCTGCAATAAAATTATGCATATTTAATTTTCATGAACTCTTAGATGCTGATTTCGGATGCCCAATTTCTCCGAGTCCCAATTCCGGTCGCTAAAGGAGTGACGGCTGGTAGGGCCAACCTTGTTCTTGATCACCCCAAGCAGGTCCTTGCGGAGTTGGAGCAGGATATGATGAGGAACTCCAGGAGGCAGAGTCCAGGAATAAAAGGTTGTGTGGGTTCCCAGGAGAACAAAAGCTGGTGCAATGTCACCTTCATTGTTGAGTAATTTGTGAAGAAGCCAGCAAAGCCAACAGCATTTCTGGCTCGTTCCAATCAGAATAGAAGACGGCTAGAGAGCGATATTATAATGAGATTATATCTTGGTCGGAAGTGAGATGTACCGTGTTGAAGACGTTGACCGGCGCCTCAGAGCTAGAAGCCCAGCCCATAAGCATGGCCTCGGCGTGTACAGAGGCAAACATTGTCTTCATCTGCAGCTCCTGGACCTCTGATTCTGTCCATTCACAAACATCGTTGATTTGCTTCAAAACTTGTCTTACCTGCATCGAATTGAAATGCACTGGGCCTGTTGGAGTGTAACGTAACTGGTGTACTTCGATACGCTTGTGCATAAAAAATCTGTGGGTTTTGTTCCAAATGGAGAGTACAGAAGTGTGCCATGCGAGAATGCGCTTGAGAGAATGAATTACGTGAGCACCAGGACTCTTGTAATACTCTGGTGTCACTAAAGTCATAAACTTAGTAAAGCTATATCAAAAGAAATCATTTCAATGTACATTCAGACTCATTTCCTCCGTGCAACTCGTTGCTCTGTGTCTCACTTGTAACATTAGCTCCAGGTCCATTGCGGGACATGAAGTCCATAACCATGGCTACATCACTCTCTGCATATATTTGAGTCAGGAGGCGCATGGTTCATTATTGTAACTTACCAGCTTGTTCCAGTGAACAGTGTAGTTTCCAATTTTCATTAGCAGACAAAAGGTGCTTGAGAACTGGTTGAAGAGTGTGAAGGGTGCCAATGAAGACACAAATATATTCCATCTTGGCAAGCTCCTGCGGTTCCAACCTCACACTCTTCGAAGGAGAAATGCCAAGAGAGGCCGATAGGTTGTTGTTTGGTGGCACAGGAATCAAAAATTGGTTTTCTAACTGTTGCCATAGACCAGTGAACAAGTCTAGCCAAGAAGAAAGGTTGCTTGGTTCTACAATATACGTGTATACTTGTTCGCGGTCTGACAGTGGATTGTCATTCAGGATGTTTGACGCTGAACTCTGAGTGTCATGAAGATGGTACTTTGAAAGAAGAATACACTGAGGGGGGTCGAGGGGTAAGGTGAAGACCTTTCGTAGGTCCGAGCGTTTAGCAATATTGTCCACATGGGCCAGCATTAGTTGGAATGGGGTGCTGCCCCAGTGTTGGGAGAACTCAAGTATCCATAACCCCACTGTTCTGAAGGCCCGGTAGTGTGCAAACAGAAGGAATTTCAACAATAGACCTTCTTCTGGGTCTGGAGTTTTTTGGAGATAAGTGATGATGTTGAACACATCTCTGACATGAATATTGAATGTGCAGTCACTAAGGGCATTTTTAGTGAAATTCAATGAAGGATTTAAAATGAGTCTACTCACCATCCCCCGCAGTTCCACTCAAGCAGCAGATTTCACCCGTGGTCACTGTGTGACTTGATTGTGGTAAGCTGAAATAGCTCAGCACCTTCAGACTCGCCCTTCATCTTCTCCAAGTCTGGTTGGTTGTCCGTGAATACAAAGCACTGGATGGATGAAGAATCGATGCTGCCAATGACAGCATTGACGTTCAATGGGTGAGGAGACTTTGCTGGGATAGATAGAAGAGTTGAGATGTGAGTAACTAGAGAGAGGCCAGAATGCTTGAAATCGTGAGGTTCCGCTTTACAATCAGGGTCCTGCAAACAATGAAGAAAGCTGGATAAGAGTGTAATGTCATTGTTAACATTGCCAGTAAATCCGTCATCATCGTTGCCCATGGTAAGGGATAAGAAAGGCACTTAGTGAATCATTGATGGTACCTGATCAAGTCCAGAGAGCGTGACTATGATTGAAACTGATTCCATTTGGGGGAACACCCAAAGCGACGTCATTAGAGTATTAAGAGTCAATTAGATAGCACCATACCTGGTATTTCAAACCTCCACCAGGTCCAAAACCAAATATATACAAACAAAAGTTGAACGAAGCAAAGGTTTCTAACATTTCATCCGCTTCCTTCAGCTTTCTTTTCTCAGAAGTCATCCAGCATGTATAGAAGCGAGTCGGCGGGGTCAATGATTTGGAAAAGAGGTCTCTCATACAGCCAAGTTTGTAAGCCCAACTCACTGTCACCTTGCAGACTCAATACCCTCAGATATTGCGTCGGCTCTCGCGTTCTCGAACTGACTGCTTAGTACCATGCTGAATCATTGTCCAAAGCTCCGAAATGAGAAATCAGACTTTTGCCTGCTCTCATGGTCATACATACTCAGATTTGGAGAGCAGTTTTTGGAAGGCCAGCAGATGCCATTGAGAAGAGTGTGGAGAATGTAGATGAATGTAGGTACTTTTCAACAAACATTAACTTGCACCCAAACTCAGCTTCTGGTAGATATGATCATAGACAACGATCCTCTTATTGAGCGACACATTTCAGTACCTAGAGATCTAACAGGTCTCAGTTGTTCCTCATTTTCTGCTGGAATCGTAGAAGCCGTTCTGGATGGATTGGGTTCTATTTGTGCAAGGTCAACCATTTGCTTTTTTCCTTCTTTCTGATCACTCTTTGCAGACCACCCACGTCACAGCACATTACACTCCAACATCCACCCATCCAACTCGTACTACAATCCTTATCAGACTCGAGAAATCTGTACTAGATAGGGAAGAGGTTTTAAAGTAACGTGTTATCATTAGTAGCTGAATCCAGTACACTGTCGTGAGAACCGTAAGATAGACAGAGAGAGAGTGGAACATAAACATATGAATGAGCAATCCAAAAAAACAAACAAAAATCATGCAATGGTATAATCAAAACCGAGTCATTAACGCCGCCTACCAACCAACCCCTCAATGCTCTGATGCTCCAGATCATTCCTTGCCTTTAGTATACTCGCATGCATGTCCTTCATCTTATTCCCAAGCTTCACTCCAAACCTCATCAAAATATCTCTCTGCCATGCATCATACTTGGCATTCACCCTCGCCTGTACCTGCTCATAATCCACAGCACAAAATGGTCCAAAACTCTTTTGCATTTCTGTCGTGTCGAATGTCGATCTAGCCTTTTTGATTTTGGTCAGCAGCTGTTGCCAATGCGCCAGCGAGTCTCCGAGATGTGAAAAAACATATTCCGCTTCTAGATCCCACCACCAGATCCAGTAAGAGCTTTGCAAAAGGACCCGATATGTGTCGTGGACCATTTTGCAAAAGCTGGCGATAGGCCTTTGCTCACGTGCAGCGGCTCATCCGGCGTTCTGCTGGCCTGACTGCTGATGCATCGGCAGTGCGGCAGCTTGCTTAGACCTTCCAAAAGCGGTTACTCTCTGCCCCTGCCATTCAGGATGCTTATTCAGCCTCCGCTTACTGTACGGGGGTCATTTTGCAAATCATATCGACATTACGGTTGGGGTCGTTTTGCAAAACGCATTGACAATTATTTCCACAAAAAAAAATTCCATAAAATTTACGAAATATTTGCACAAATAGCTCTTGCAGGTCAGTAGGAACAATAAGAGAAGCAGAAAACCGCAATTGTTTTATTAATCCTGCTCCATTTCCTCCTCGTCTGCCATATCCTCCGCCTCCAGATCCCCGTCTCTTTCCCACTCTTCGTCCTCTCCACTGGCATTGTAGTCCCTTTTGTTGTGCTCTCACTCTTCATTGGACTCCCCAAGCTCTTCTTCTGAATCATCCAGACTGGTGGGCATAGCATTGTCGGTTGCTGCAGGCTGGGAATCTGATCCTACCCATTCTGCAGCCCAGAGCTGCTGAAAATGGTCAACAATCAACTTCCAGACAGTGGCCTGCTTGGAAGCGTATGCAGCAGCCCCTTCTGCATGCATTCCTTCAAACTGTTCAACAGTTGTCCGATCCTCCCACCAACCCTTCTGCCATTGTAGGGTTCATACACATCGATCCATCTCTGCTTCCAGAAGTTTCACCTCCTCGTTCCACTGCCTGACTCGTGCGTAAGTCTTACAGAACTCAACCCGGATACCTGTACATTAATCAGTCTATAGGAACTAAAACAGGAAACAATCCATACCATTGCAGAGAGCCCTATCAGCCGAGAAGTCACCTGTACCATCTGCAGCCATCCATATCCAAGATGTGGTTGCCCGGCTGGAGCCAGCACCTGCTATGCCCTGGATTTCACCGTGCTTGTTCTCCTTTCTGGCCTCCTTCTGCTTCCCTTTCATTGCACGATGCTTTTGCTTCTTTTCTTCTTCTTCGTCCCCCAGCATTCGAACATCACTAACCATTAGTCTTCTCCACCTGACCTTGTCCTCACCTACCACAGAAGCTTTTGCCGCCCAAGCTCTTCGGTATGTTGCAGCCGCCAAGTCAATTTTCCGTTGTTGGTGGTCCAGAAGGGTTCGAGACCGAGTCGCACTTCTCTGTTTCTGGGCATTATTGGTTTTGTAAGTGTAGAGTCGTCGCTTGACCAACAGTCCATGGCGAATTTGATCAAGGCTGGCAGTGCATTGAGCATTGCAGCAACGTAACTCAATCTCCAATAGACACTTGTCGCAGAATGCCAGTGGAAGCTCCGAGGGGAACATCAGAGGTATCCGCTCAGCCTCAGGTGGTGGCAACGGCGTACCATGAATATCCACATCATGCAGAATTGTCAAGAGAGTTTGAATTGCAGCGGGACAGTGGATATGCTGCAGGGCTCGAATACGGTTGATCTGGCGCTCAATACGGACACGACGCTCTGCGAAGTTGGCTTCTTGTTTTTTTGAGGGCAATCGAACATGCTGGATATCCAATTGAAGTTGACGTCTGAGAGACAATGAAATGTCAGAGGACAAATGATAACAGGAAC